>PVJS01004645.1:29533-68145 GCA_004027185.1 Glis glis
CATTTTCTTTTCTTTTTTTTTTTTTTGCGGTACTGGGGATTGAACCCAGGGCATTCTACCTTCAAGCTACACCCCCAGCCCTATTTTTTATTCTTTATTTTGAAACAGGGTCTCACTAAGTTGCGGAGGGCCTCACTAAGTAGCTGAGGCTGGCCACGAACCCGGATCCTCCAGTCTTAGCCTCCCAAGTACTGGGATTACAAGTGTGCACCACCATGCTCGGCTATACACATACATTTTCAATATCTTTAAGTTGTCCACAAGTAGCAGTTAATCCAAAGTTGACAAAATACTAAGAGATGTTGCTAAATTGAATGTATATCTGGAATCAAGTGATAAGTTGAATGAGATGGATTTGTAGAATTCACATTATAAGCTCATACTTGATGACAGGGAGAGAGTTTGTTTTATAAAATGAAAGGAAAGTTTAAAAAATTCACATGTTGACATGGAGGGAAATATACCAAGTGTTGTGTGCATGTATTTATGTATTAGTTTGAATTTCACTATGATGTATAATTACAATGCACAAATAAAAGTATAAAAATTTACATGTATATAAGGTATGAAAAGATATAAACCAAATTGTAACATTGGTCACATCAAAGTATGGGTTTTGGAATCAGAAGAATATTGATTTTACTCTGCTGTCTGGAAGATAACATGTTTGAAGTTAATCTGGGAACATGCATTATTTTTTAAATCTAATATGTGAAAAAAACTTAAAAGTAACCTAATAGTTGTCTTGATACTAAAATAACTGCTGGGCATTTCGTTTTACTTGTCCACTTGATATTATAAACAGGTATGAACATTTTATAAAGCCATGCCTCACTCTAGTTGCTAAAAATGTTTATGACCTTTGACTCATTCATCCACCTGAGAATCATGAAGGAATAATTCAACTGAATTATTTAGAGTTTAGCTCTAAAAGGAGGAAAAATATTGGAAACATGCTAAATACCCAAGAGAAGAATAATGAAAATCATGATTGTCCACCTCAGATAAGACTGACTCCATCTTAGGACCATTTTGTTAAGAAGGATGGGTAGAAACAAGGAAACAAGTGAATAAATAGCTTGTTGAATTTGTGTAATGTTAGGGAATTCTTAGTGGTTATAAGTATAAAAATGTGGCATATGGAAATGTTTATGATGAAGTTTCAAATGAAAATGCAGAATAGAAAATTAAGCAAACCATGATTACAGCTATGCAATTATAATATGTATTCTGATATACAGAGAAGAACTATACAAAAATAAAACAAATTCTATTTTGGGTGTACTTTAATGTATATCTTTTTAATAAAATTGGATTGGCATTATGTTTACAATGTATTTATAAAAGATAGCAGGTCAGTATCATTTCTCTTATTTAAATTGAAACCAGCTAGTAAGAGCTGAGCTTTTTTCCCTCTTTTCTGTTGCACAGTTGGAGAGTGATATACATTGTTGATGACCTTCACTTTCAGGATTTCCATCTTGTAGCCAAGTCACAGGAAATGCCTCAAATCAAAAAGGGGAAGGATGAGGAGACACAAGGCCCTGCGTGTGTGTGTGCGCGTGCGTGTGTGTTGTAATGGGTTAAACATTGCCTTCGCTTGGATTATTTCTATCCTCAGAACGGTGTATAAACATTTTTTTGTGTGTGAAAAAAAGCTAAAATATTTAGACAGCTGCTTCCTTTATTTTTTAAAAATATACAGATAATATTTTTACTACCTCACAGCCCTCATAGTGCCTTTGTAACTAGCAGGCATATTTCTGCTTTTGGTAGCATTATTTTGCTAGCAATCTCTTTCTTTCCTGTTAAAATCATTGTTATCTGTGAATTTTTTGCACCTAGGGTGCCTGAAGATTCAAATGACCTCAGAGTAATTAATTACTTGATTAAGTAATCGTTAATTAATTTCATATTTAGTGTTCCATTATATTTACAGTGACAGCTTTGCATTTTTTGTATGTGGAGGTGACCATTATTTTGCCTCAGTAAAATAAATGGGCCTTGTGTATAAGCTAAGACTTGTAATAAAGTAGATGAATGTCCTTCACCTGTGACTCTACAGCACCAAATACACGACTCATTTTGGTTTTTCAGCCAAACACCTGGCCGTTTTAGTGATTTATTAATTTGGCAGAGAAGGTTAATTCTATAGCTCCTTGAAATATAGCCTTGAACTTCTGTCACAAGAGGTAAGGGCAGTTCACACTGCTGGCCTCACAATGTGCTTCGCCTTCCCTGGATTCCTCAGACTCCTATTTCTGTAGCAGATTCTACTTAGGTTGCTGGCGTGAATTTAAGCTGGCAGGGCAAAGGGCTGCCTTCAAGGTGACCGTCTCCTCAACCTGACTCCTACAGTTGGGGCAAAGGAGGGGAGAAATAGAAAATAGCTACTTTTAGTAGAAAACTGGTTACTGTTATGTTTCCTTCTTTATGCCAAGTGATCCATATATTTCGGAAGGCAAAAAACTAATTGTGTGTGTTAATTCTCCCTCGCTCTGGAGGTGGAATGGTGGTGGGTCCTTAGAGGATAGAATTCCATACCCTTGAGTAACAGCAGAAGACAGGCTTCCTGGGGCACCTGAACTTCATACTTCCACCCTGAGAGTTGGACTGTGTATATAAGAAAATGGAAGCGCTTTGCTACTGTTTTAATCAGAGATTTGTGTTTCCATGCTGAATATTTTCAAAACAAGAATTCTATCAAGAAGAAAAGGCTGACAGTTTTTTTCTAAAGGCTCTTAACTATTTCTTCTGGCGGTGCAACTACTTAATGTAAACATTAAAAGGTTAAAAGTAAGCCAGGCGTGGTAGAGCACGCCTGTCATTCCAGTATTTGGGAGGCCGAAACAGGAGGATCACAGGTTCGAGGCCAACCTCAGCCAGTTAGTGAGACCCTCAGCAACTTAGACCCTGTTTCAAAATAAAAAATAAAATATGGGTAGGGTTGTACCTCAGAGGTAGGAACCACTTGAGTTCAATCCCTGTTTACCACTCCCCTTAAAAAAAAATAAAGTCCGGGCATGGTGGTGCACGCTTGTAATCCCAGTACTTTGGGAGGCGGAGACCTGAGGATCCAGGTTCGCGGCCAGCCTCAGCGCTCTCTCTCTCTCTCCCCCTGTCTCTCTCTCTCTCTACTTAGTGAGGCCTCCGCAACTTTGTGAGACCCAGTTTCAAAATAAAGGACAAAAAATAGGGCCGGGGGTGTAGCGTGGTGGTAGAACGCCCCTGGGTTCAATCCCTGGTACCGCAAAAAAAAAAAAAAAAAAAAAAAAAAAAAAAAAAAAAATAAAAAAGAAGTATACAAAAATGAGTGGGACTTTTTTCAGTTGTATCTGTAATGCTTAAAGTAAGATAAATTAGCTAAGGTATTTCTTTTAGTAGCTACTCTTTTTTTAGTTTTTATTATTTGTCCTGTCAGTTATTGGTTTGAGAAATGAAATATGGATTTGAGAATTACCCTTTTGTTTAATCTTTAAACATTAAATGTTTAGTAATGTAGCCTTAAAGCACTGAGTTTTTTCTTATTTTAAGAGAAAAGATATGTTAATATCATACTCATGTACACATATTCTTTTTTCTGTTGTACAACCTAAAATCTGCTGGAAGAAAATCTATGTGTAAAAAAACTAAAAAAAGTTAACGAGGACTTTTCAAAGCCTGAAGGTTCAAGTCCCAGCTGTCGAAAACTGATCCTGGGCTGTGGCAGCTAAGGCGCTCTCCTATGAGAGGCTGAACCCTGTCACAGGTGACAGCTGACCCACTTTCTCAGACCTTGTTAAAGGACCAGGCTCCTTTTGTAGGTCTTTGTATTCTTCCCTGATGGCTTGTCATGACCAGCTGGGACTGCTGAAGCTGAATCTCTTACACTTAATTTTTTTTATAGCGTTAGTATAACTAATCTGTTTTGGAGTAATGACTAAAATGAATGTTTGGCAAAATTCTGACACATACAGTAGCTAGCCTGTAGTAGTATTTAGAGTTCCATGTTAAAACAAAAATAGGGCCAATGGATGCTGTGAGTTTGGTAATAGAGTTCCTTGCACTATATAAGAAAGCTAGCTGCTCTCCTCAACCTTCTCCTTTTCCTCCTCCTCCCCTCCCCTCCCCTCCCCTCCTCTCTCCTCCTCTTCCTTTTGTCTTTGTTTTTTTTTTTTTTTACCGGTGGTTTGCATTTATTAAAATAGGCAATTCCATAACTTCCATTTGTAAGATGGCATGATTTTTCTATCTTCTTGGAAACTTTTCAGTATAGTAAATATTTCCAGGTGCAAAACTTTATGACCTAAATAATCTGTGACCCCCTTCCTGGTCTGTGCAAGTATTTGAAAGGAGTCAGGTGTCTGAGCAGAAGCCATTCCAAGATGTGGCTGGAGCCAGGCGTGGTGGTGCACACTTGTAATCCTAGTACTTGGGAGGCGGAGACTGGAGGATCCCGGTTCGCAGCCAGCCTCAGCTACTTAGGCCCTCCTCAACTTCGTGAGACCCGGTCTCAAAATAAAGTATAAAAAATAGGGCTCCGGGGATGTAGCTCAGAGGTAGAATGCCCCTGGGTACCAGTACCGCAAAAAAAAAAAAAAAAAAAAAAAAAAAAAAAAAAAAAAAAAAAAAAAAAAAAGATGTGGCTGGCATTTGTATTCATTGGCCTTGAGATATAGTTATTGGCTGTAATGCATTTTCTCTAAAGAACATATGCTTTTGCAATGCAATTTAGGTATTGGCAATTATTCTGTTTTGCCTCTTTGTTTTTGTTGTGTAAGCTATTGACCAAAATTTTTGTGGAAAGACTGCAGCAGGTTCTAGGGCTCCCTGGGTGGCTTTGTGGTGATTCACACTAGCATTGATTAAAGGTGTGACTCATAGCAACAGCACTGATAAGTTCAGGCCTCCCCTTGCTGACTTTGTGGGTTATGCTCCTCCATCTTGGGAGAGGTGTTTCCCTGAGATAGGAAGAGTCCTATACCCATGTGTATTAGAAAGCTCTGTAAAACAAATATATGTATACATAGAAACACTCTGGTCATTGAAAGTGGAGTGGAAAGGAAATAGTCTCGGTGAATTCTTTGAAGTGTGTATCTTTCTTTCAGATGATATGGAACATTGGTTTGTGTGATGTGATAAAAGCAGGGGGAAATCTTGCTTGTTTACACTTAAGAAGGAATAGCCGCACAAAGAGATGGCTCTGTAGGGATCTGATATGTGATATGTGCAGGGGTCATAACTATTATACTCTATTTATTTATAGCCTAGTCATATTAGATGCAAATCTATGTGGGAGAAAAGTGTAAGTAAATTAATGGAGGGGTGGTTGGTAGGTCAAAACTCCTAACACTCAACAACATTTGACTTTTGGAAAGGAAGTACAATATAAGATAGTTTAGAAAGAATTAGAACTTTGCTTAACTTAGACAATTTCCTGGTAAGTTCCTGTGTGCTCTATGTGTTGAAAAAACCTGTGACATTGTGGAAAGACAAAAAAAGAATATGTCAAAATTAATATTGCATGAATTTTGAATTCTATATTTGCCCACAAGAAACCTGTAAATTCTCTGTGCTGAGTGGATGATTACAAATTTCATCACAGTTATATGTGATGTTGAGTGAGTATAGGAAGAGTGTCAGAATCCTTGCCTTCTGACAGTTTTTCTGGTTCGTGTGCCCTTTCTTTCTTTCCTTCACTCAGAATAACAGGCTGCTTTATAAAGATACCAAAAGAATTTGCTTTAGCAAGTTTAAATCTATTCATGAATAGGTATGACATTTTAATCCACATATTTTAAACGATGTTTGGTTACTATTTGTTTAAAAGCAACTGCATAAAAACATCTCCAGCTATCCAGATCCTAATCTGTACAGATGACTAATCATGTGGAAGGTTTGAACATAAAGGTTCTAGTGAAAAGTAAAAATTACAAAAAAAAAATGTATTTGTCAGCTCCCTGATTTGAAAGTACAGAGTGTTTTGCGTGCCTTTCAGATATGGGGAATTACAACATTGAAAGCAACAGTAACCATAGCAAATGCCCCTTACAAACTAGATGGGAAAAAGAGATGGGGTGGGAGTGGGAAGGATCCAGCATAGTCACAGCTTGATGAGTAAATAAATATTTAAACTTTATGCCTTGTTACTTGTGTAATCATGAGATTTGCCAAGTTATGTTGTATATTACATTTTAGTTGGTACCCTATTTATCTTGTGTTAAATAACTTATTAAACCAAATTTAAGTGCTGCTCAAAAACAAAAGCTAGTTACAAGCTTTCTGGTTCTTAATATCTTCTTGTACAAAAAACAGGAAATTGAATTAGATGTTTTCTAAGGTCTTCCCAAGCTTTTAAATTCCATGACTGTGACCCAGAAGGATCACAGGAGTGGTGTGAGTAAATTTTTAAGTTTCGAAGTGAATTAACTCCAAGACATACTTTTACAGGATTTCCAAGAAGTTACTGTTACCCTTCTGATTAAGTCTCTTATGGATGCAGATACACATAAAACAAAACAAATCCTCATCCTAGCAGCTGAAGAACAGAGGAAGTCCATCTGGCATGGAGCAGCATCGGCATTAGGCGTTAGTACTTCGCCTAATAGAGGAAGCATTCTGTGTCTGCCCTGTTCAGTATGGTAGCAGTAGCCATCGGTGACTATGAGCCCTTGTAATGTGGGTGGCCCAACCAGGGAACTGAGTTCTACATTTTATTTAAGGTTTTAATTAATTTAAAGTGTTTAGAATTTAAAGGAATCATGGGAATAACTGAGCTGTCCATCTGAGCTGTTGTGGTGTGCTCTTCAGAGTCGCTGTTACCATGATTCAGAGGTCAGTGGCACACAGCCTGTGTTTAGCAGGTTAGAATGATAACTTCAGGGAGAAAAAGAAATCTTTCTGTCTTTGCATGGTCTGTTGTCTTGGCTCAAATCAACAATAGGTCAGGTTGCAGAATCACTGTGGGCATAGAGAAGTATGGATAACAGTCCCAGGGGAGAGGGATGTGGGAGCCAGGCAGCCATCCTAAGAGTTGTCTATCACATTACTTAAAGAATATCTTTTTTCCTCTGCAAGCACTGATTTTCTAAATTTAAAATACTTTCATTTGTTAATTTACTTGTACTTGATTTACCTTTTTTATTGCAAATGTAAAGTAATTCCACTTTATGTTCAGTAAAAGTTTACTAATCTGGGAGATTAATATAACATTGTGTAGAAGGAAATCATAGAAAATTACAGTTAAAAGCAGCACTACGAGTCATATTAGCCAATGCTTCTTTTTATAGATGAGGAAACCAAGTCTTAGCTATTGTGCTACCTCTAGTCACAAAATTAGGGGCTCCATAAGGGACAAATGCTTGCTTTCATCTAGATCTATGTTGTTGCCCCGCTAAATGTTAAAACCAAGTGTCTGGAAGAAAATCCTTTTGAAATTTGGGTCTTTCTGTAAAATAGCATCTTTATTGTTATTACAAAATGATATTGCTAAAATTTTGTGAGAAAACTTAAGTAGTGTAGGTTTTGATTCTTAAGGGTTTCTGTGGTTATTGTTGCTTGTCTTGTTTTTTTATTATTAATTAACTATATATTTACTGTGGTACTGGGGATTGAACCCTGGGGCATTCAACCTCCAACCTATATCCCAGCCCTTTTTTATTTTTTATTTTTATTTTGAAACAGTGTCTCGCCAGGCATGGTGGCACAGGCTTGTAATCCCAGTACTTGGGAGGTTGAGACCTGAGGATCTGGCTTCACAGCCAGCCTCAGCTACTAAGTGAGGCCCTCTGCAACTTAGTGAGACCCTGTTTCAAAATAAAGAATAAAAAATAGGGCTGGGGGTGGAGCTCAGAGGGAAAATGCCCCGGGTTCAATCCCCAGTACAGCAAAGAAAGAAAGAAAGAAAGTGTCTCATTAAGTTGCTGGAGGAGTGTGTGTGGGGGGTCTTGCTAAATTGCTGAGACTGGCCTCCAACCTGAGATCTTTTTCAGCCTCCAGGCATGTACCACTGCACCTAGCTTGCTGATATTATTACATTTAGATTTCCCATTAGCATCCCATGGGCTGTTTCAAAGTTCATGCCAAATGTGTGGAAGGGTTGTCTTTGGTCCATGGTGGAAAGTGGGCAGGAGCCCTCCTTTGCTCATTGTGCCTCTGCAGGACTATGACGAGAAGTTTGCTAAGATATTAAGTAACTTCTGTGTATTATGTTAAGTTAATCCTAATAGCAGTCTTTGCATATCAACTGACAATAGTATTCTGTAGGGTACAAAAATCAACAGACTAATAGGCCAGAGAAAGAAATAAGGAATCCAGAGTTTGAGTCAGACACTAGCTTCGCATGGGAGGGCAGGACTTAGAAGCCCTGAGATAAAGCAGATTTACAAAGAATGTGCTACATGCTGTCTCGTTGAGAATAGGGCTCGGGAATTAAACCTGTCACTTGGGAAGAGATCAAGACCCACATCTCCCAAAATTAAGTCCTCACTTGAACTTTGGTGAGGTACGTCTATCCCATCCCTCCCATCCTAATCCCTATAACATCCTTCTGGATTTCACAGATGGGATAGAGAAACTGCTGCTGCTTTTTTTGTGGCCACCGAGCTCTGGCTGCAGCTGTGACCAGGTGGGTGTGAAGTGGTTTTCCCGGCTCAGACAGTCCAAAGCACTCCCACTCAAAGTCAGTTTTAGCAGCTAAGCCAGATTTCAATGATTTTGTTAGTGGATTATCTATGCTCATATAGAAAAACTGCAAGATACTTTTAAACTTGCCATAGATGAGAACATAATAATATATACTTGTTATTTGGACTAGTTCTTCCTGGGAGAAGACGCAGCAAGAAGGGCTATCACAGTTAAATCTCAATTTTCACAGATATGGAAAGCCCCCATGACTGTGTACTTATAAGCCACCTAAGGTCTATTTGAACATATGTTGAATGCAAATTCTTCTGTTTGCTTCCCTGGGGTTTGTCATTTGGGAACCTAATACAGAAAGATACATAGGAGCCAGTTGTGGTGGTGCAAGCCTATAATCCCAGTGGCTGGGAGGCTGATGGAGGAGGATCACAAGTTCAAGGCCAGCCTTGGCAACTTTGTGAGACCCTATCTCAAAATAAAAAGTGACTGGGGATGGTGGAGCACCTCCCCCTGAGGTTCAATCCCCAGTACCACCAAAAAAAAAAAAAACAATACTCAGGACCCTTAAGAACTAGCAAGCCTGCTGCTGTTATGAAAAGACAAGCATTTTCGCTAATTTAAGGATTTCACCCTATAAAGTTAAAATAAAATTATGAAAGGAAGAGAAAAGGAAAAGATTTCAACAGAGGTTTGCTTTCTTACCTGAGTTGGATTCTGAATGTTTCATCATATTCTTCTTATATTTGATTAATTTAAAAACCAGCTGTGTTAGCCCTAACTTAAGAACATCTGAACGTCGTGACAAGATCCAAGATCCCCCCTCTTTATTCATAGCTAACTTAATTTTATTAAAAAAGTTTAAACAAACCAAATTAGATAGCAGATTTCCTTAGCCCTGTGAAGGGGCAACACTTCATCACTAGATCTCACCCCCCCTTACCTGCTCAGGACGATTGCCCTAGGAATTCTCTCTTTCCTGTGTTGTTTCCCTTTTTTACTGGATTGCACCCATCAATAGAAAACTGCCCTATAATTTTTATGGTCTTAGTTCTTACCCAGCCACTGCTGCATCACTCTTTAGAGCCAGACCGCCCATTCACTATCTTGGCTTCCTCTCCTCCTGCCCTCCCTCAGTCCTCTCAAAGCTGGCCTCCTGTTCTACTTCAGAACCCGCTCCTTTTAAGTCTCCAGTGATCTCTGTGTCCTCACGTCCAGCCGTGGGCCCACTGGACTTGACTTAGCAGCAGCATTTAACAGTCGATCACACTGTCTTTGCGGGAGCACTTTCTTAACTGCAGTACCACACTCACTGTTTCCCCCATTTTCTCTCTGTCATGCGTTTCCTGGTTCTTCTTCATTTCTCTGGCCTCTGACCCTTGGGAGACCGCTCTTTTCTGTGTGCTGATCTCAGCCGTTCTCCTATCATGCATGCACAGATGGTTTCTAATTTTTATCTACAATTTGAATCTGTCTTCAGAGCCACTAATCTCATTTTTTCACTTCATTGCTTGATATGTCCACTTGCTTATCTAAATTAATATGTCCCCACTGAAACTGCTGCTTCCTCTTGTCCTTCCTGACCAGCATCCCTGGCCCTCTTGATGTTCTCCACCACAGTGAACGTGCTCCAGCTCAAGGCCTGGCCATTTGTGCTCCCTCTGCCTGTCCCGCTCCTTTCCCAGACTCCCACATGGCTGATCTCACTACGTCTATTAGGCTTTGCTGATATATCACTCTCAAACCACCTACATTTTCTTCTGAATGCTTTTTTGACGAGTGGTATATTTTTCTATTGGCTATCTTACATTCCAAAAATAAATGCTCTCAAAAGGTAGTGACTTTTGTCCATTTTACTCATTAATGCAATCCCACTTTGTCCAACAAGGCCTGGTCTGTAGTAGGCACTCACTTAATATAGATTGAGAGAAAGGCTGCATGGTTATGATTATGGCGATGATATTACATTTTAATTTAGTTCCAGGAACTGAACATCTGAACGAGCTTCGTTCGGCTTCTCCCTTGAGGCCGCACTCACTTCTTTGGGAGGAATGGCAGCCCGTAGCTCCTAGTGGGAAATTTCCATCCTGTGCCTTTTGCTTCTGCAGCTGCATTTGAGCAAATCGCTCACCCGCGCTTCTTCTTGGAGTGAGTTTCTCCTCTTCTGAACTTCACTTGGCTCTTCCCTCTTCCAGCTTGGCTTCTGTTCATGGAGCTTAGCTCTGCTTCCTGACCGCACAGAGCTTGCCCTTTTTATAGTAAAAAGCCTGTGGTGATGTCACTGGCTCAACTGGCTTCAATCAGGCCGCGCTGTGGATGCCGGTGGATGACTCTGCAAGTTATCTTTTGCCAGACTTAATCTGACACAAAATGACACGTTACCTACAGCATTAACCATTTAGCAGGCATTGCATACAAGGCACAGGAATGCATTTCTTAGCTCTTCCCTCATGGGGATTTGAAATGACTGTGGCCACCTGTACAGCACAGCATAGCCAGGTGTCTGATGCTCTGGTTTGGTGCTGATGGGCTCTCACTCTCTTTCCTCCTCACTGCCTGCTAAGTGTTTCTGTTGCCTGGTACTTTATTTGGTCTTCTAAATGTCATTTCCCAGATGCTTAATTAAGCTACACACAACTCATTTCCCACCTTGACGCTCTCTCCACCATACTCTTACTCATCCATTTGCTGCTCCTTAATGACATTTTTTTCCTTAGTCTTACTGTAAAATGAAATTGAATTATATGTTTTTCTTGTGGCTAAGCTATCTTTTGCTTGTTAGATTGACTTGAGTTCTAGGTGTTCATCTAATTATGGATCTCCTACAATTTTTATTTTGATTTAGAAAACTGAATAAGCTTTTCTTAGAAGATGATTGGCTTGTGGTTCCTGTTTTGAATGTTATGCTCCTATGTCTCATGTAAGACATTTTAATTACTTTTTTTTTTTTTGCGGTACCAGGGATTGAACCCAGGGGCATTCCACCTCTGAGCTACAGCCCCGGCCCTATTTTTTATACTTTATTTTGAAATTGGGTCTCACGAAGTTGCGGAGGGCCTCACTAAGTAGCTGAGGCTGGCCGTGAACCCAGATCCTCCGATCTCAGCCCCCCAAGTACTGGGATTACAAGTGTGCGCCACCACACCCAGCCTTAATTACATTTTTAGTTTTTTTTTTAACCATTATTGGAGCCAGGCATGGTGGCTTACACCTGAAATCCCAATACTTGGGAGGCTGAAACAGGAGGATCACCAGTTTGAGGACAGCTTCAGCAACTTAGCAAGACCCTATGCAATTTAGTGAGACCATGTTTAAAAAAAAATCAAACTGGGGGTGTAACTGAAATGTAGAATGCCCCTGGGTTTAATCCCTAGTATGAAAACAAACAAACAAACAAACAAAAACAAAAACTTTCCTGGGAATAAACTTGTTTTCATAAAATAAATGTGTCATATGTAGACATAGTGTTGCATAGAATACAGTGTATTTGAAAAGTGGTGGCTACAGAATTCTTGTAGTTAGAGCTCTGAAAGATTCAATAGCCCATGGCACAAAGGGGGCTAGGTATCCACAGGGGTGGTGTTTAAAGGTATGGTAGGGAATGTTAGTGGTAGGGAATGGGTAGAAGGATGGGGTACTGATGACCAGGCAACTGTCTAACTTACTGTCTAAACCAGGATGCTTTGAAGATGAAGGTATGGCAGGCATAAGCTGGGACAGCCCATGGAAGCTCTACCTTGACATTGCCAACACACGTCAGAATTATGGTAGGCTTGGCTCATTTTTATCTTCAGTTTTTTTTTTTTTGGATGCAAGGAAGCTGACATTTTACCTGTGTGGCACCCACAATCTCCAGTGTGGCACCACAATTCCAGAGCCAGAGACTAAGAAATCACAGTTGAAGAACTCTGAGATCAAGCCAGGCGTGGTGGTGCACGCCTGTGATCCCAGTACTTGGCAGGCTGAGACAGGAGGATCACAGGTTTGAGACTAGACTCAGTAACATAGCGAGGCTCTCAACAACCTAGTGAGACCCTGTTTCAAAACAAAAGAAATAAAAAGGGATGGGGTGTAGCTCAGAGGTAGAATGATCCTATGTTCACTCTCCAGTTCAATCCCAAAACAAAACAAAACAAAACAAAACAAAACACCAAAAACATAAAACCCTTTGAGATCAGAACAGAGAGGGCTGTTTGTGAGAAGGTGCTGTTTCCATGGCACAGCAGATGGGCAGGTAATAGAGGGAAGGCTGTGGAGGCCATCGCGTCTCTTTTTGGTCAGTTAATGGACCTGGTTCTGAGGTTCAGAGAGGCAAAATTGAAATAATGAGGACATAGCGGACGATCGGCAAATGATAGGGAGACTATAAGCAAAATAATCTTTTAAATTTATTTTTTAGTTGTACATTTTTATTCAGTATGGTATAATTCAATATAGGTATTCAATAGGTAATGATCAAGTCAGGATAATTATAAAACAATCTTAAAATAAAATATATTAAAAACTTGCTCACCTCATTATATGCTTATAATTTAAAAATTATATAAGATTTAATACAGCATTAAATATTTTAGAACATTGGATTTTAAAGTCATAGTTAAAGAACTGTCCTTAATATTTTAGCAATGACTTTTACTTATTATTATTGTTATCATTGGTGATACTGGGGATTTAACCTGGGAGGGGGGAGTGTCTGCCTCCAAGCTACATCCCTAGCCCTATTTTATTTTTTACTTTGAAACAGGGTCTCACTAAATTGCCAGAGATTACCTTTAGTGATCCTTGTGTCTCTGCCTCCCAAGTACTGGGATTACAGGTGCATGCCACTGCACCTGGCTTTGTTATTCATTTTTTATGTTTGCTGCTGCAATTAAGAAGTGGATTTCTCTCCATATAAAACAAATGGATTTTTATACTTCAGCTGATTCAACGTTGTGGCTTGGGGAAAATATCTGGATTTATGTAGGATTTAAGAAAAATCAAGACAATCCTAGGAAGATTAGGAAAAGGACTTGTAAGACTATATAGTACATTTACTGTCTTAGTGAAATGATTCATTGCTTTGATTTTCATGGAAATTTCTGTTTAAGGAGAACATTGTGAGTCACTGGTACAGAATTCTGAACATTCTTACACCACTGGAAAGTAGAAATGGGAGACCCTGTTTGCAGCCAACTTAGTGACCAGCCCATAGTAGGTACTTCATAAACACTGTTCACTTGATTTGACTGAGAGTGGTCACTAGGATGTGATAAAGGCAATAGTAAATGTTTAGCAATCCATTCAACTTTTGGTGAGCATTGTAGCAAGGCTTGTGCATTTTCCCACAGAGATGATGGCTGGCTTTTTATTTTTGTTTAACAGGAATTACACGTATGTGTGAACTGTGTCTCCCACTTTATCCCAGATAACGGATGGGTCCCTGAGGAGACAAGGACCATTAGGAACTCGGACATACTAAGTTATTAAATATTGATAACTAAATGAAAATGAAGTCCTCTCAAGTTAGAACATTTTTAACAAATGGAATATTAACTTTGTCATAAAAAAAACAAAAACAGTGCTCCATTTATCCAAATGAATTCGATATTTAGTTCCTCACAAAAACCTGCTCATGAATATTTATGGCCGTTTTATTTATAATTGCCAAAATGTGGCAGTAATAAATATGTTCTTCAGTAAGGGAATGGATGGACAATCTATGGCACATCACTATGATGGAATATTATTCAGAGATAAAAAGAAATAAGCTACTAAGCCCGGCAGAGCCAGGCAGAGCGGTGGAGAAAACTTCCATACTTTTTGCTAAGGGAAAGAAACAAATCTTAAAAGGCTACATAGTGTGAGATTCCAACTGTGTGATGTTCTGGAAAAGTAACACCAATGGTAACAGTAAAAGGTGAATGGGTCCCTGGGGGAGTGTTAGGAAGGCTGGTGGGGGAGGGGAGACATGACAAGCAGGAAGGATGAGTAGGTGGAGTACAGGGAATTTTTAGGGCAGCAAAATGATTCTATATGGTAGAGGTAATGGTGGATAGAGGCTTTATACATAGGTCAAAATCCATAGAATGTACAAACCAAGATCAAACTACAATGTCAACTAAGAACTTCAGTTCATAGTAGTGTAGCAATGTTAGTTAATCAGTTATAACAAATGCACCACGTTAATTCAAGATGTTAATACTAGGGGAGACTCTGTGTGGGAGTTGTGGGTATACAGGAACTCTGTACTTCCTGCTCTATATACCCACAAGAGCAAACCCTGTTTCCTGGTATGCAGTGCATATTTGATAAATACATGGTACATCAGTAAATAATGGCATGATTGAAGAAATGAACCTGGTGACAGTGTATATGATAGTACCATGTAAACAATAAATTCACAAATGGGGAAAAACTAATAAAAGGGGAAAACACTATAATCCTGAAAAAAGTTCATTGAGGTTGGAAAAGCATAAGAGGAATTTGAATTAAAGACTAAAACTGTTTTAAAATTTTAATTTTCAGAAAAAAAATGTTTAGTATAGTCTGCTTTCAATAAAAGTTGATAAGCCTGCTTCTAGACTGTGTGGATTAGAGACACCCTCTTGACTCAAATCACTGCTCATTTTAATTTGGTTGTGTTTTGAAGGTTTTGGATTACAATGTTCAGATGGAGCCCTTCTCTGGAAGTGTCCTTTCCTTCATTGTTTAATATGGTCAGGTTTCTACAATCTCCATACAAATCCTTAATAAAGATGGAAATGTTAACTTCTCTTTTTAACAAGATTCCAGCATAAGAGTTAAAAGGCAATCAAAAGAAATAGAGACGGGGGACTGTCCTTTGCATAGTATTTTATAATTTCAAATCTTTGATCTAAAGTAAATTATTTTGTTAAGGTCTTGGTAAATTTTGGAATGACCTTGGTTCTTTAGTTTTATCTTCAATAATGTTAAGTGAAAATGTGTTGAAGATGAATTGCTGTTTTTCTCAAATAACCAATTGTATTTGGAAATAATTATGGAAATAGCTTTCTAATGAGTTCTCATTGGAAGAAGTATATTTTCCCCAGACTTTCATCTTCTTTGCAGTGGTCTACAGAACATAGGTGGTAAAAGGTTGCAACATTTTGCCAACTGCTATAATTTGGATCTGGAATGTCCCCCAAAGACCCATGTGTTAGAGGCGTGGTCCCCATCTTAGCACTGTTGGGAGGTGGTAGAATCCTTAAGAGGTGGGACCTAGTGGTGGGAGGTCTTAGGTCATTGGAGGTGTGCCCTTGAAGGGGTTAATGTGACCCTAGCCCCTTCCTTCCTCCTTTGCTTCCCCTCCTTGAGGAGAGTGGTTTTGCTCCTCCTCGCTTTTCCAGTGAGCTACACTCTCAGCCAGCCCTCTGGGAATCATAAAAGCAGGAAAACTCCTCCAAGTTGTACTAACCTGGACAAAATGCATCAAGTATTCTTTTTATAGAATCCATGTCTTTCATGCCATAACATAGTACATCAAAGAAAGGGAAAAAAAGAAAAAGAATAGGGAATATTTGTGAAATCTAGAAGAATCTCATTTGGAAAGAAGAAATTGGGAAATCAGAACATAGGATTGGTTAGTATTCTTCATGCACAAAATTGTGCCCTAAATTACTGATTTAATGAATCTTTGATCTAATTAGTTGAACTAGAATGATTAAAGATTAGTTAATTTTGGAAATTGTGGCAAAATAATAGCTGGGATGTCCTTCAGTATTAATTGATTAAAGACTGCAAAATAGACTGAGATCTGAACACACTTTCCCATCTATCATGTTCTCCTTTTATCTAGTCTATGCTATTTAAAGGCTTATTCCACAATTTCTTTATAGAAAAGTTTTTTTTTTTCCTTTCAGGTATCTAACTTACTTACTTAAAAATTAGTTATAATAGCCAGTTGCTCTTAATTTTTGGTCTAGGATGTTTTCTTATTTTATTTTTAATGTGAAGTGTTGATAGATATTGTTATTCCTATAAAGATGGTATAACTCTTAATTATATTTCTGAAAGACTATTTTCTATTCTACTCCTTTATTTATTCTTGCCCCAGAGATTTATATATACTGAAGCTTATTTTTGAAAAGAGGCTAAATAAAACTATTCACACTTGGCATTCAGCGACTTACATATAAGATGCTGAATGCCATATCTTAATAAAAATGTAATTTTAATTATTGTTTTTCCCTATTAAAATCTGAGAGTGAGAAAAATTATATTCTTAATTCTTTCAATTAAAAGTAATAGAAACTCTTATGTGGGTGTTGGGAAGTTAACAAAAATTTCTTGATTTAAAAAGTAACACATTATCCAGGCATAGTGGCATAGTAATGTTAACCCCAGTACTTGGGAGGCTGAGACAGGAGGATCGCAGGTTCACGGCCAGCCTTAACAACTTAGTGAGACCCTGAGCAATTTAGTAAGACCCTTTTTCAAAGTAAAAAAATGAAATAGGGCTGGGGGCTATAACTCAGAGGTAGAATGCTCCTAGGTTCAACCCCCAGCACCAAAAAAGAAAAAAAGTAACACATACCAATTTTATTTTTCAAAACACTAATATATACTATGCTTAAATCTATTAATTAAGTCATCAGTTGGAATATCACAATAAAAATTTACAAAATCTACCTACTTTGAACTTGAGATGATCTTAAGGTCTGATAATATTTCAGATGGTCTAGAATCAGGTTAGAAAACATTATTTGGGAGAAAGTCTGAAGCCAAGTTTTCAAAAAAAATTATTCGTTTAGCCAGGCGTGGTGGCGCACGCTTGTAATCCCAGTTCTTGGGAGGCTGAGACCGGAGGATCCGGGTTCGTGGCCAGCCTCAGCTACTTAGTGAGGCCCTCCCCAACTTAGTGAGACCCTGTTTCAAAATAAAGAATAAAAAATAGGGCTGGGGGTGTAATCCGGAGGTAGAATGCCCCTGGGTTCAAACCCCGGTACCACAAAAAAATAGTCGTTTATTAAATAATTTGTTTAGTGGTCCTGGGGATTGAACCCAGGAGCACTTCACCTCTGAGCTATACCCCAGCCCTGTTTTATTTTTTATATGTAAGCAGGGTTTTGCTAAGTTTCTGAGAGCCTCGCTATGTTGCTGAGGCTGGCTTTGAACCTGTGATCCTCCTCTCTCAGCCTCCCTAGTACTGGGATGACAGGCGTGCACCACCACACCCGGATGAAGCCAATTTAATTTCCCTTTTGCTCCCTTTCCACTTTA
Source organism: Glis glis (assembly GCA_004027185.1). Classification (NCBI taxonomy): domain Eukaryota; kingdom Metazoa; phylum Chordata; class Mammalia; order Rodentia; family Gliridae; genus Glis; species Glis glis. The sequence continues at coordinate 47,372 of PVJS01004645.1, forward strand.
GCTGTTAGGTCTACATTCCTACCTGGGAACAGTGTGCTCACAGTCTTCCCCTTTCAGCTAACTCCCTTGCCCTAAGGAAATGTTTAAAAGCTTTTGGGTTACAAGGTGTTTTCCTGTAAATAAAGTACATGTGCTATCAACAGAGTTTCCCATTAAGCAGATTTGATACAGTCTACCCAGGAAGAGTATTCTTGTTTAACATTTACCTAACTCTTACTCCTTGCCAGGTAGTGTTTCAAGTACTTTACAAATATTAACTCACGTTGTCTTATAAAGTACTGTTATTAAGCACATTATGCAAGAGAGGAAACTGAGGCACAGAGAAGTAACCGGGAGTCCAAGTTGTCTGACTTTACAATTCTAGGTCATTGCTCCCGTTTTGAAGAGAAGGATCAGTACTAAAGAGGAACATGCTAATGGTCAAGAAGGTAGAAAACACGTTTCTTGGATAAGTTTGTGTTGAATATATAAATGAGCTTGATATAGTTAACTTATTGTCCTATGCATTATCCTGTTCATCTTGTATATTTTAGGACGAGGCATTATGTCTTTGGTTGTTACTCAGGCATTGGTGCTTAAAAGGTCTGGGTTTAAATCCTGACCTTCATTTAGTTTTAATTTTTGTAATTACATATAATTCTAGGTGATGTCTTTTTTTTTTTTTTTTTTGCAGTACCGGGGATTAAACCCAGGGACATTCTACCTCAGAGCTACACCCCCAGCCCTATTTTTTATTCTTTATTTTGAAACAGGGTCTCACTGAGTTGCAGAGGCCTCACTAAGTAGCTGGGCTGGCCATGAACCTGCCGTCCTCCTGTCTCAGCCTCCAAGTACTGTGATTACAAGTGTGCCGCACCACACTCAGGTGATGTCTCTAAATATAAAATGGAGCTAAGAGTACATCCTAAGATAGTTTGGGGATTCAATGAGGATGCATGTAGCAGGGTGAGATTATCGAAGGCCTTAAGTAAGTGGTATGTAGTTATAGAACGAGAAGTCCTATGGGAGAGGAGATATACCTGAAAAACAGTTTCAGTATTGTCACATCAAGTGAGTAAGGGAACCACAGGCAGGTGGCAAGGTACTAACCTCACTTGGGTGCTGGGAGTAGGGTTCCAGGGCAGCCTTTTGAAGCAAATTAGGCCTAACTGAAAATCAAGAAAATTACATTATTCCCAATTACTGCATTAATAATCATTATCTCATGATTATCAGCAATGAATAAGATAATAGCAGTATATTTTAAATTTTGTTTTAAAAGGTAAGTCCCGTCAATGAGCAACATAGACATTTGTTTAGTATTTTGTTTAGCACGCGCTCGTGTGTGTGTGTGTGTGTGTGTGTGTGTGTGTGTGTTTGTTCACTTCTTTCCACAGTTTTGGGCCCATCTTTTCCCTTTGTTTGTGGCTTAGCTGCACTGTCCCAGTCCATTGGGAGAAGGCTTTTCCTCTTAATGAACAGCAGGAAGCTGTCCACTTCCGGTGGTGCTGACTCATTTAGCAACAGGAAGACAAATGATTCCTGAAGATGGGAGGGGGAGGGGTAAGATCTTCCCACTCAGAAAAAAATTCAAGTCAAAATTAAAAAGCTGTAGATTTGGGGTAGAATTTTTTTCCTTATTCATTGCATTTTTATTCTTGGTCTACTGGCTTACCCCTGAGAAAGCAATTCCTAATGCATTCTACCTTTTAAGTTTATGTTTGCTGAGTCAGGTGTCGTAGTGCATGCCTGCAATCCCAGTACTTGGGAGGCTGAGACAGGATTCTAGGTTCAAGGCCAACCTCAGTAATTTATTGAAGCCCATTTCCAAAATAAAATCTAAAAAGGGCTGGAGGTATAACTCAGAGGTAGAATGTCCTTGGGTTCAATCCCCAGTACCCCCCAAAATATATTTATATATATGAAATAATAAATATATATAAGTTTATATATTATATTTATATATTATATATTATATATTATTTATTTATTTATTTATTTTTTGCATTCTACCTCCGCGCTACACCCCCGGCCCTATTTTTTATACTTTATTTTGAAACCGAGTCTCATGAAGTTGCAGAGGGCCTCACTAAGTAGAGAGAGAGAGAGAGAGAGAGAGCGAGGTGAGGCTGGCTGTGAACCCGGATCCTCCTGTCTCCGCCTCCCAAAGTACTGGGATTACAAGTGTGCGCCACCACGCCCGGCAATATTATATATATTTTTTTGTGTTTGCTTTCTTAGAAGGTGAAAGGAATATCATGCTTAGATAGGCAGCATTAAGTTCCACTTCTAATCGGTGATATGTATATAGAAAAATGGATAACTAACACTTAGCAAATGTGGTTGGCACCAAAAAATTTGTATTGGTTGAATGAAACAATTATGGAAAGGATTTTAATTACACTCAATATAACTTTCTAGCTATGTGCATCAGATGTATTTGTCACGAGTTAATTGTTGATTAAACACTGCTTTTTTTAAATTATGGAGGTTTAGAAGACATACAGTCCTGTAAAGGGAAATCCATATTTGAGAAGATGGGTGAGAGGGCTGCTCTTCAGAGAATGGGGCCTGTGTGTGACATCCACTCTCTGTGAGACTTTGAGGAGCACCTACATCAAGTGGCAGGGAGGTTTACCAGGGACCCAGGTTGGTTGCTATCCCTTATTCTGACAGAATCACCTCACCTACATACCTTTGAACTATAGAATTTCTTCTGTTTTTCTGATTTTTATAATATAATATCTGTTATTTAAATTTATCCACAAAATAATTTCTGTTTGGGGGAGAATGTGTCTTAATATATGTAGAATGAGTTTTATATTGAATTTGATAGGATCAAAGGTCTTTCTTGTTTTGGAAGAAGCCAGATCTTGTCAGTTCATATAATACAGAGGTTTAACCAAGAAATATTAGCAGTGATTTTTACATTTAGTTTGTGAAACTGTTCTTAAAAGTTCATATAGTCACACTATATTTAATGCACTTTGGAGTACAAACTTACAGAAAGGACTTTTATGCCATGATTTATTGGATTGCCAAAAATAATGATACTATAATTTAGAATGGAGCCTAACAGATCATTAGGACATATGTAGGAAATCAGGGCCTGGTCCAGCCAATGTGTGAATCAAGAGACAAAATCTCTTTAAGTTAAACAAAGGGAGTATAAAAGACATTGGGTATATCCTTGTTGACAGTATGAAGTTTTGGTACTTCTAGGAGATATACCAAGAAGGTCTATTTGAAAATGATTTTTGGTGTCTAATTTTTACAGCATAGTGTATCCTAAATAATTGCTAGGCAATTGTTTTATGTTCCTAAACATATTTTAGGAACTTAAGCAGTGGTCTGGCCATTCTTTTGCACCTTAGAGATGGAACAAAGCTTGGTTTGAACCATGTGTAGCTGGTTGCCTGATAGACAATGCCTCATGATAGAGCAATAGATAAATATTTACAACAACTAATGAAGACTTTTCTTTCTAAAGGTCCTTTTGGTTGAGTGGGTGCTATGCACGCATATGAATTTCTTCATGGCTCTCATGGATGCTTTTGATAGCAATAGTACAGGCACTTTTGATGATTATATGTATATATATATATATATATATATATATATGATCATAAAAATGCTATAGAGTGTGCACCTTTTACATTTTGGCCTTTTGAAAATTGCTATCTTTACACAATATTTCTCAAAGAACTTGATTGCAATGTAGCATACCTCAAAGCATGCAAAGTTATTTTTTTCCATTACTGTATCACATTATGTGCTTTTAACTCCATTTGTAGGACTGCCTCCTAACAGTTAATGGCATCCTCAGCAGCCAGCTCTATGCCACAGACATTACCATAGGAAAAAGAAAAGTTTTTGAAATGAAAAGTTCCAGGAAAAACTAGGATGAGCTCATAGCAGCTGGGTGGTGAAAGCTTTCCTTTTACTGATGTTACGTTGCTGGAGTGCTGTCATGTTGGAGTCCTACCCTACACATTCTCCTGTATTATCTTCTTCATGTAGCTCATGTTGAGCTGCTTAATTATGCCAGCTGTATACTTTCTGTGGGCTTCCTTTTCCTTATAGTACTGGGGATTGAACCCAGTGTCTCGTGCATGATAGGCAGGCACTCTGTCACTGAGCTACATCCTACTTTCTGTGTTTCACAGCTGTAAACGTGGATGTCACCACAGCACACCTATATTTTCAACAATCCAACAGATATTTAATGAGGCACAGTTAATATTAGGAGGGTTTCTGGGTTTCAGAGATATAACAGTTAAAGAAACACACCAAAATTATTCATTTGCATGGAGCTTATACTCTTTTTCATTTGATTCATTTATTAGTTCTCTAGGTAATCCATTGAATGATTATTGTTGAACACCTTTTTTTAAAGTATAACGACACTATTGTGTATGATTGAAGGCAAAAGTGAATAGAATTCTTTCTCTGTTTTCACAGATTGAAATGATTTAATATTGCTTATTTGAATTCTAGAAGTCAAAGACATATATTACAAAGATAGTTTGAAGCTGGATGTGGTAGTGCATGCCTGTAATCCTAGTACTTGAGAGACTAAGACAGGAGGATCATGAGTTTGAGACTAGCATCGGCAACTTAGACCCTTTCTCAAAATAGAAAGGGACAGGAGGTGTAGATCAGTGGTAGAATTCTTGAGTTCAATCCCCAGTACCGCACACACAAAATAAACAAAACAATATTGTGGAAAACCTTGTATAACAAACTGTGTTACATTGACTTGTGAGTATGGAGTTCATGAAGGTTTTGATGAGGATAATGGCAATTGCTGCTAAACTTCTGGGAGATTATTCTCTTATCAGGGCATGTACTAAATTATAGTCTAAATGGTAAGTCAAGGGGGGGTCAAAGTTAAGTCTGGTCAGATTTATAGTAGCCTGTCATAGGCAAGGGATTGAAAGAGACCAAGTGGCCATCACCATGTTTTAAATAGAACTAATAAGCACCCAACCTCATATACTGGCAGCAGGATATATATATATATATATATATATATATATATATATATATATATGAGACAAAAGTAGACATATCTACTAATTAAAAGACTTAGAAACTGCATTCATCGGTTGACAGAACAGGACAGGTCCTGGGTGACCCAAAGTTTCTAGCTTGCAATGGAAAGAGTAGTGGGCTTGTGTACAAATAGGGATGCTAGGAGTTAGGAGAAAAACATAATTAATGTAAAGATGGTTTAACCAGTAAACCAGAAGGTGAGGTGATGGGAGGGAAGTAAGGACTTGGAGCCAGCTTGGGCAGCCTTCATATTTAAGATTTCCACAAGAGAGGGAAAGCAATTTCAAACATCTCTCTCTCTCTCTCTCTCTCTTACTCTCTCTCTCTCTCTCTCTCTCTCTTTGTGTGTGTGTGTGTGTGTGTGTGTGTGTGTGTGTGTGTAAGCATAGAGGAGTCAGAGTTTTTGTAGGAAGAGAGAGGAGCCAGTCCACAGGGAGAATCTGCGAATCTAAGAGAAATATTATGCATAGTTGATAACACAGTGGATTAAAATGGGCACTGAGGTAGTTTCAAAGAAAATGGTTGAAGATTACCTTGGCAAAGTGGGGGAATGCTTACAACTCAGAGAAAGGCATGAAAGGAAGAGGGAGGTGATAAGCAGAGGGAATTTGAGTTGGTGAGGAGGGCAGCCATGGAGTCTTGCAGCCAGTGATCATGGACTCTTTGGCAGTTTTGAAGGCAGGTACTGTATTGCTAAAAGGTAACAACAAAATTGAAGAGTAATAAATTGGCATGATCAATGAAGTTGGACTGCCCTTCTATAATTTTCATAGCAATTTTCTTCTGGACTGAACAAATACTTTATGAACTTTGGGCAGCTAATAGTTAGCAGGAAGTCCTAAAGGGCCAATTCTGTTAAAATAATCAAATGCCAAGATTGGGTTCTTGAGCACAAAATAGAAATCCAATCATGCTATTGTCCTTGGCATTTTTCCCATAGCTGCTTAAGGAAGATATCTTGAATGCACACAAGTCTTGGGCATTTGGTTCACAGGTATTTATAAGGAATATTTCAAACTTAATGTGTTTCAGCCAATGTGAATGATATGCTGTTAGGGTTATTATGGGATTTGAATCTTCCTTAGGTTTGCCTAGGTATAGAGGTGAGATAAGGGTGTAATTCTGTTACCTTTTGGTCATGAATAGTTGAATGCAATGTTATTCTGTGCGGGGTTTTCTGTTCAACTTGCAGTTTTTAACAGTGATATTGACAAACCTAGGGTACTGTTCTAGCTGAGGATGGTTTTGTGTGTTTGAGTTTATTGCAGCCTGTGGTCCCATAGCACCTGGGGTTAGAGGAAGAACTGAGAAGTCAGAATTCTCCCCCAAATTACTGAAGGCCTGCTAATCACTGTGTACTCTACTAGTCTAAGCACGTAATCGCTGAGATCTGACAGAGTTTTTCCTTCTCTTTTCAGATTTCCTGCTCTGAGGATTAACTGTGTGCAGGTGTTTTTGTAAAAAAGAAGTAATATCTCTTTCCCTTCACTTTAGTTGAAAATAAACTAATGATAATTTATAGATTTTGTTTTTCTCAGTATTGATTTTAATTCAGGCCAGTGAGTGTAAAAAAAATTATTTATTTCAACCAAAAAGTATAAATACATTAAAAATCCTTTAATATAGGTTAGCAGTAATATAAATATTATGAATATTAATAGTAGAGTAAATACCAGTCTACAAACTACAATTATATATTACTATACAGTAAAAATCTCATCTTAGATTCAAATTATTGAACACCTTTAATAATTTTTTCAATCTGAAGTTCACTTTTGCCAAATAAATCTACTTTTTCAGAGATAATGTATATTAATATCAAGATCCAGGACAGATAATTTAAGTAACCAAGAAAGCTAGTTAAAGTTTTACATATGTTAAATTTTCTTTTAGAATCATGTATTGACACATAAACAATTATAATTTGGTAAATTATCATTACTAAAAATGAATCCTCAGAATTTTATTAAATAGTAAAGATTTATTTCTATAAAACATACAACTCAGGTTTTTCATTATCAGGTTTATCTTCTAATTAGATGGAATTAGTGAAGTTTGGTAAATTTTTAAAGGCAAAAACATAAATTTATCATGTGTTAATGATGGGACATAGATTTTAAATAAGAAAAGAGGCATCCTTTCTGAATTCTTTCTACAGGTTTTTTTTTTTTTTTTTTGCGGTACCGGGAATTGAACCCAGGGGCATTTTACCTCCGAGCTACACCCCTAGCCCTATTTTTTTTTATACTTTATTTTGAAACCGGGTCTCACGAAGTTGCAGAGGGCCTCACTAGGTAGAGAGAGAGAGAGAGAGACAGCAAGAGAGAGAGAGAGCTGAGGCTGTCCATGAACCCGGATCCTCCGGTCTCCGTCTCCCAAAGTACTGGGATTACAAGCCTGCGCCACCAGTTTTTTTTGAATAATAGATGCGTTGGTAGCATTTTTTCCCCCAAAATCTGGTCTTCCATTCCTTACTCATTGTTCTGTTAGGAAATGTTGCAGATAGTACCATCCTTTACAGATAGACTGCTTCTGTTCTTGTCTGAGAAATCAAAGCCCCGTTGTCTATAACTGTTTGTGTGTGTTCATGTACGTATAATGATTTCCTGCTATTTTCTCATAATATAAAAATCAAAATTACAAGATCATCTTTCTGTCTGTTTCTGCCATACTGGTTAGGAATAGTCTTAGAATAATAGTACTTTAGAATAATAATAGAATAATGGGAATAATCTTAGAATAATAAGTACTTAAGTATCCAAAGAGACAATAGTACATCAGGCACTATCCTAAGTGCTTTTGTATTTATCAACTTAATTAAGATACTATAGATTTAGTTTTTCATTTTTTAAATGTCTGCTGGACTCTAGGCTAAAAGTTGGGATAAAATAGCACAATTTTTACCCTCAAGGAACTTCTATCATAAAGGTGGAAATAGAAAAATAAACAAAAAGGAATATAGTAATAGTAATTAGTGATGGCCTCCAAAGGAATAACATTTAGAATACAATTCATGCAGTCGTGGGCGTGGATCCTGAACTTCAGTTCTGACCTGCTCCTGTCCTTTCGGCTTTCTTCACTGGCTTTCTGTCGTTATTCTTGAAGATTTCATTGGAACTCCTCCTTTATAAGGGCTCTGCTTCTGCCTCCTTTTCATTCCCAAAGTGTCACCAGGTCAGGTCCAAAGTGCCCCTTGCCTTGGCTATGTATGAGACCCTCCAGTACTCCCGTGGTTAAGGCTCTGCCCACGACTTTCAGACCTGGCAAGTTTTCTCATGTGACTTGTCACTCTTCAGTTGATAATACTTCAGTTGTAAACTAAATTTAGCTCATTTAATTTAGCTTCTGAATTAAATTAAAGGCATTTAACCCCCTTTCCACTTTATCATTCTCCGTTCGGTTCTCTGCAACTGAATTCATACTACACTAGTGGGTCCCTCAATGGTTTGCTTCTCCAGAACATCCTCTATGCTTCCAGCCCCGCTCCTTCCGTCTCCATTGCCCACCCCCACCGCAGTCCTCAAGACCACTATTTTTCTCCAAAACACACTTCTACTTTCAGAAAATATTTTTGAGTCAACTAATTACATAATAAAAGATGAGTGTAAGATTTTAAAAGATTATTTGGAGTATAATTTTAGATGTTAAATGGATTCAGCAGTTAGGCCAGTAGTTTTTTTCTTTTATGCACTGCTGGGGACTGAACTTATGACCTTGTGCATGCTAGGCACGTGCTCTACTACTAAACTCCATCCCCAGCCGCTGTTAAGCTGGTGTTTAATGTTCAAGACACATTTTGGGGCAGTTCAGTAGAAGAAGCGTGCCGTATAGAAGTAGACTTGCATATAATTCCTTTGATTAAAATCTCTTTGTGGTTTTGCTTTACTTCCGGGATGAAGTCCAAGCGCTCCCCATTACGGGTCTCTCTTCTCCACCAGCTCATTGTTGTTTCAGAGACTTTGCACTTGGTCCTCATCTTGGGGAACACACTTTCCTCTACATCTTTGCCAGATTGGGTGTCACCTCCTTTAGAAGCCATTCTCCAAACCCCCCGTCCTTCCTCCTCTGGTCTCGGTGTGTGTGGGCTTTGTGCACTTCAGTTATTAAAGCTTATTCCGAAGCCCCTCAAACCAAAGTCAAAGCATTATTTTCTGTACCATAGGGAATTCTTTGACTACATGATTGTCTTTCCCAATGGATTTTTAGTACGTGGAGTACAAGGGAATTGTAAGCCCAAGAATAACAACACTTTCTATAATAGGCCCCAAATAAATGTGAGTTGAAAAAAATCTTTATTCACATTTATAGATAATTTATCCATAATAAGTAGTGCATTGACTTGTGAAAATCTTTTGATTCCCCCCCCCCCACAAAGACAGAAGTTTATTTAGGAAAGTGGGGGATACACGTTCAAGAGAGACCGTGGGCCACCTCAAGAGAGAGAGAGTGCCTTTGGGGTCTCACAGCTCTTTTATAATCTTTTGATTTAAAATATGTGGAAGCTGGGTGTGGTGGCGCAGGCCTGTAATCCCTGTACTTGAAAGGCTGAGACCTGAGGATCCTAGGTTCTAGGCCAGCCTTGGCAACTTAGCCAGACCCTGTTTCAAAATAAAAAATGAAAAGGGCTGGGGGTGTAGCTCAGAGGTAGAATGCCCCTGGGTTCAATTCCAAGTACCACAAAAAAAAAGAAAAAAGAAAAGATGTGGAATTTTCATCAACTTTTTCTTTAATTTTTATTTTTTGCGGTACCAGGGATTGAACCCAGGGCCGTTTTACCTCCGAGCTACACCCCCAGCCCTATTTTTTACACTTTATTTTGAAACCAGGTCTCTTAAACTACCCTGTTTCTAATGTGTATTCTGTGCAGTACATGAATTACCCACTAATATTTTTTTTGAACAGTACAGCAAGGGAGTTCCATTTATAGGGTCCTCCCACTCAGTATGCATCTGTAGAAATCGGAACATATGTATTATTTCATTCCTAGGTAACTGATGATGCCTGAGGGCAGAGGCAGATTGGTAAAATGTTCATCAGACTTCATATCATAACCCTATTAGTGTTCTGAATAGGACGGCCAGGGGTGGTAATGGACACACTCCGTGTCCTTACAGCATATGGCTTATTTGAAGACAAGAGTTAATTGGTCAGATTCTCTATATGAGAGAGGACAACATCAATTATCAGAATTATTGAGCATTCACTATTTATTCTCTCCTTTCACACTTAAAGATACTACTGGGAAGATGTTATTCTTGTTACTTTCTTTTGTGAATGTGTTTGTGTTTGATACAAATAACTTGTAATTTGAAGCCCTTTTATCAGTTGAACTCAGGTTCAGTTGCCAGATTTCAGTACAGACTACACTCTTATTTTTCATCAAATTGTCTCTGAGTCTATCAGCATACAGCAATTTTCTTCATGTTAGTCCCGACCTTGACTTTTCCTTGAGATTCTATTAGGTCATTCTTAGTTATAGGTTTTTAATTTTATCTTTAAGCTTGAGTTGGTATAGACTGAGTTAGTAATACTATAATCTTAAATGAGGGAGATTAGATAATAAGTCAATGTATAATAATGAACCTGACTTTTATAGTGTATTGATAACCATCTCAAAGCCAGTTACTTGTGTTTATTTAGTTACTTGTGTTTATTTTATTATTATCCATATTATTATTATCCATTTATAGTTAGGATGCTCTCTCTCTATATATATAAATCAAAATATACGGATGTCTGTAATTGTTATTTATTTTCTCCCATTTAGTCATCAGTGGTTTTGTATATTTCAACAGGTTAAGGAAAAGAGTAAGAGCAATAGTGAACAGTAACACAGAGTTTTGCTGAAAAGCAGAGTAAATAGTGGCGATAAGAATCTTTAAAAATAGACTGGATGCCAGGCATGGTGGCACATGCCTGTAATCCCACTTACTTAGGAGGCTGAGAGGAAGATGGAAGGTTCAAGGCCAGCCCTTGGTAGCTTGGAGAGACCCTGTTTCAAAGTAGAATAAAATAGGGCTGGGTTTGTAGCTCAGAGGCAGAAGGCCCTTGGGTTCAATCCCTAGTACCACACACACACACACACACACACACACACACACACACACATCATAATCATAATAAAGATAGGCTGAGATTATTGATGGTAATAATATCTAAGGTACTTGGTAAGAAAGTTAACCTGTTGAGGGATAAAATTATTTTATGTTTTCTTTTATATATAAAGTATAAGAAAGGTAATTCAGGCACAGGTACCTGGTAAATTCCATATTCCCTATCCTATGATGTCACAATTCTATCTGTCTATCTATCTATCTATCTATCTATCCATCCATCCATTCATCCATCATCTATCATCTATCTATCTATCTATCTAGTTATCTATTACCTATCTGTACTGGGGATTGAACGCAGGGGGGCATTCTACCCCCAGCCCTTTTTATTTTTTGTTTTGTTTTGAAACAGGGTCTCTCTAGGTTACTGATAGTCTCTCGATGTTGCTGAGGCTGTCCTGGTATCTGCAATCCTTCTGTCTCAGCCTCCCTAGTACTGGGATTACAGGCACGCACCACCACACCCGGCCACAATACATTTTAAAAAGTACAGTCTATCTTTCTTCAAGTAGACCATGGAAAGTACTTACTGTAGAAACACTCATCTATTTTTCCCTTCTTGTTTTGTTCACTTGAATTACATGCTACATAATTAGGTCTTGCTTTAGTTTGTGAGCAAATGACCAATAGAGTTGGTCAGATGGTTCAGTTTTGTTCTTTTGGGATCACTTTATGTGGGTTATGTTTGAGGCAATGTTTGCATCTCTTGTTAATCTTGTGTGGCTTTTATTTGGCTTATCACTTGACTTTGGAATTTAGCCACTCCTTACCTTCCATTCAGCTTCCTCTCAAAATGTTGACAAAAACAGAGTGAGCAAGAACTCACTGTTTATATTTATCCAGGTTTCCAAGTGATTCATGTTTAGTTACCCATTCTTGGAATCACCATTCATCAAAAAAGCAGCTCCATTTGCTTTATGCATGTCCTGGATGTGTGGTAATCTTTCTGTTCTACAGGGTCCCAGCCAAATTAATAAGAAAAACTTGATTAAATATCTCAGAATATCTTAAAAAAGTAGACTAATGCATTACTTCATGTGGATAATATGTTATAGCCTATAGTAAAACAAAATTCATTCACTGATCAGAGAAAACAGTATTAATGTGAATTTTTTGTTCCTTTGTTGAATTGTCTTTTTAAAAACTGCTGATCAGAGCATCGTTACAAAAGTCTGAAATCCCAGTACTTGGGAGACTGAGACAGGAGGATTGTAGGTTCGAGGCCAGCTTCAGCAACTTAGCAGGGCCCTCAGCAATTTAGGGAGACCTTGTTTCAAAATAAAAAGTAAAAAGGGCTGGGTGTGTAGCTCAGAGGTAGAAGGTCCCTGGGTTCAGTCTCCACTAACAATGAATGAATGAATGAATAAACAGAATCATCTAGACGAGAAGCCGTAACTACCTCCAGTTCAGAGAGAATTATTTGACCTACAAGGAGTTTGAAACAGTTTGTGTTAGTTTCCAGCTTGGGGGATTCAGATCTCACATGAAACCTGACTTTTCCTAGCTGTCTCCTTTAATAAGGGTGTATATTATCAGAACCTCATCTCTGCCTCCTCTGTCCTCTCTTTCCTCCACCTGTACTTTTCAGGCACTTTGCCTCCTTGGCTCCAAGGCATATGAATTCGCCACCCTTTCTTGGGTGATTAAACGAGATACTGGTTTAAGGATTATTTGACTTAACAAACCATTATGAGAAATTGAGGGTCACTGACCCTCTGGCCTGTGCACCTGGGCATATAGAATCTTGATTAACACTGAGACTGGTGGAAATAGGTCAGCATAATCAACTGAATTTTATGTGTAATTTTACGTTGTGTATTTTACTCTATGTTGTGTACCGATTGCTTGCTGGTTCCTAATACAAGATGATGAAGAAAGTCAAGAGGAAATATATTTTTCATTTCTTTATATGGCTTATAAATCGTTTCAGTTTTTGCTTTAAAGGCAAAAAAAAAAAGGACTCAATTCCTGTTCAAATTAAAAACTCCAACCATTTAAAGGCAACTGAACTACAGTACCTTCTCATTTACTAATCAAGTACTGAGTCATTTAAAAAAGATAGGAGGGAGGAAGGGAGGGAGAGAGAGAAACACTACTTCCCTTGCAGGAACTTCACTGTATAAAGGAAAGAGATTCATATTTTATGTGAATGAAGCGCTTTATGTGAAGGTATATTAATTTTTCTACTGGTTTCAAAGTCTATGTGGAAAGGCAAAGTTGGTAATTACTACAACTACAATGTGAGTATCAGCACATTGAGATAATCTTTTAAAGCTAGCTTTGGATGGAGACAGTGCCCAGGAATTGTGTCATACCAATTAAGCACTCTCCTCACCACCTAACCAATCCAAATTTCTAATTTGGCAAAGTGTGAAGAGTGATCCCAGGGAGATAGTTTGCATAGCATTTCCGGATTTTCTGTTTCATTGACATAAAACTCTGGGATGATTTCTTAATGGGCACAATATAGTTAATATGGGTTAGTGGATAATGTGGTAAAATGGATTTTTCCGTTTCAACAAAGAAACAATTTAATTAATGGATCCTATTCTGGAGAGCTGCTTCTGACATTTGTGGTGTGTGTGTGGGGGGGGGGTGTGAGTGTTGAGATTTTGCCCTTAATTATGGCAAAAATAAGAAACTGAAAATCCCTGGATGATATCAAAGTAGAAATGTCAAGCTGATGCTGGAAAATAACCCAGAATTTTAGAAAGCTCCCTTCCTTGAAAGTATCTCATTTTATGTGTTGTTTTCTTCTTGAGGGCCCTATCATTGCCCTCTATGAAAGATGTATTCAGAAACATTTTGTTGTTGTAGTTGATTCAATGAGACACAATGTGTATTTTATAGTAAGAGGTATAAGAACAGCACTGTTGCCTAGGCCTTACTCCCAGAAATTCTGATTTAATTGATCTGGGATGAGGTCCAAGGCATTATTGTTTAGTATAAGCTCTTAGGTAGTTTGAATGTCCAGTTACGGTAAAGGGCCACAGGACTAAGTCATTTACAAGTCTAAGATCTCCCTTCCTTCCTCCTTCCTTCCTCCCCTCCCTCCCTTTCTTCACTTTATGGTACTGGGGGTTGAACTCAGGGCATTCTACCTCTGAGCTACTCCCCCAGCCCTCTTTTATTTTTTATTTTGAAACAGGGTCTCACTAAGTTGCAAAGGGCCTCACTAAGTTCCTGAGGCTGGCCTCGAACCTGCAATCCTCTTGTCTCAGCCTATGGACATAGATTTTAATGCAAATGTTCTTATCATTATCTATGGGAGTGAGGTGGTCGGGTGGATAGTTATTATATCTAACATTGGCATGATTTGCATTTTTCTCATTATTTTTAGAAGTTGAAAGTTACAGAACATGCTATAGTCCCAGGAAAATAAAACTGTGAGAGTCAGGAGACCTGCATCATAGTCTCAGATATGAGATTACTGAACATCGTGACTTTGAGCAACTTATTTACCTGTCTTCATCTCATTTTTCTTTCTATCAAATGAGAAGCTTGAACTAAGCAATTAATAGGTTACATCTAGTCCTTGTAACTTGAAATGCTACTTTCCTATTAGTTTAAGAAGACATAAGCATCCACTTGCTGTTAAATGCTGTTTTCCCAACATAAAAGAAAATCCAATTAAAAACTGGATAAAAATGATTTCATGAATTTAAATATTTCATAAATACACTTAATTATGGAGTATTTTAATGGGAATGTTGTCTTAGTGTTATGAATTAAGATCTCATTCATCTAGAAATATTTTATAATCCTGGGTGAGAGTGAAGGCCATGGTGTATATATGTACTCTTGTTATTGATTTCACTTAAAATGCTTCTATAAAATATAGATAACATTGCTTTTCATTGCCTATTTGCAGAGCCATTCTTCTTATTGTTGTTGTTGTTGTTGTTGTTATTATTATTATTATTATTATTATTATTTTAGGTACTGGGGATTAAACCCAGGGGCATTCAACCTCCCAGCTACATCCCCTAGCCCTTTTTATTTTTATTTATAGGGTCTCCCTAAGTTGCTGAGGCTGGCCTGGAACCTGCCATCCTCTTGCCTCAGCCTCCCCAGTAGTGGAATTACAAGTGTGCGCCATCATGCCCAGATGTAGACATTATTAGCAAAATGTGGAAGAGATTGGTCGATCCCTCCTTTTTTTCTAACTAAAGAAAAACATAATATAAAAACTGCTATGTTAAAAAATCAGTCTTTGTATATTCTAACTTTGTTCCTGGTCAATATTTAACTCACTTAATTTTTAAAGAAATTTTTTGAAGTCATTTTTTTGTTATTATATAAGAAAGTTAAAAAATTCCTCCTTACATCCTGTAGACATAAATAAGTAGTTTAATTCTGGAGAGAATAAACAAATGCTTCATTTTTTCTTTTGTTAGCTTTTGGGGGGCAGCTAACAACACACACACCTAGGAGATCAATATTTTAAAATGAGATCTTTAGAGGAATGTGTGAGAAAACTCATGATGATTTTCTAATTAATTTTGGAATTTGCAGAGCCAATAGTGAAGTCATTCCACTTTGTGTGTGTGTGTGTGTGTGTGTGTGTGTGTGTGTGTGTCCAGGGCCTCACACGTTAGGCAAATGCTTGACCACTGAAGTGCATCCCAGCCCATGTAAAGTAGGCATTTCTAAACTATTATGTATCGTAGATGTCTGGCCAATGTTTTGTAATAGGATCATTGATACTTTTGTGGAAGATACAATTTGGACTTTTTAAGTGAAAAGAATTATGCTACATCAGTAATTTATAAAGGATAGTGCTTTTCTCCCCCACCCCCACTGATGTACTAAAAACAACTAGTATGTGGTATTTGCAAATGCTTTGGAAGAGATTTAGTTGTTAAAGACTTGTCTCTTAAAAATCGGAAACAGTTATAAACAGATTAGACCTGTAATGTTATATTAAGGTAGATAGAATGTTACAGGTATAAACAACAGGAATAAATAATTTAGACCAATAATATTGCAGTTAAGTAGATAGAATGTCCTGTTACAAATCGAAGAGTAAATTCTTATTGAGGCTTCGAATTTTAGCTTTTACCTCTGAAATGCTCAAGGCTAGTTGTGTATGTTTTCGCACCTTTTTATGGGATTTTCTATCACATTCCTTCACTAGGACTCAGAAATGACTGTGGTCTAGAGGGAGTTGAATCAGGTCTCCGGCTGAAACAATGTCAGAGCCTTGTCTTGGCCACCTGCTTTCATCTTGGTTGAATGACTTAGCTCGCCAGACCTCAGCTTCATTATCTCCAATTGGAAATACTAATGGTACCTACTCCCTATAGTTTTGTGAAAATTAGATAAAACAGTATATATATAAAGTGTTCAGCTAGCCAGGCATAGTGGCGCATGCCTGTGATCCCAGTACTTGAGAGACTGAGACAGGAGGATCCCAAGTTTGAGACCAGTCTTAGCAACTTAGCGAGATTCTCAGCAACCTAAGGAGATCCTGTTTCACAAAACAAAATTTTAAAAAGCTGGGCATGGTGGCGCATGCTTGTAATCCCAGTACTTGGGAGGCTGAGACCAGAGGATCCTGGTTTACGGCCAGCTTCAGCTACTTAGTGAGGCCCTCTGCAACTTAGTGAGACCCTGTTTCAAAATAAAGAATAAAAAAATAGGGCTGGGGGTGTAGCTCGGAGGTAGAGTGCCCCTGGGTTCAATCCCCAGTACTGCAAAAATAAATAAATAAATAAATAAATAAATAAAGGACTGGGGGTATAGCTTAGAGGTAGAATGCCCCTGGGTTCAATCCCCAGTACTCCCCCAAACAAACAAAAAATAAAAGTGTTCAGCTGCAGATGGCTGTATAGCAAATATTCAGTAAAAAATTAATGCTAATATTATCTTGCTTGTGTGCTAAAAACCAGTTTTTCTTTTGCCATTGGCTTGTGCTGTGCCTGTGAAAATGATGATTCCTCCACCCCCCAAGATCTCAATTATCCCCCAGGACAGTGAGAGTCATTAAGTGGTTTACTTTAATGAATCTTCCCTTCTAGTTCATTCCAGATAGGAGTAACCAGAAAGTAGGTGATAATGTCGATTAGAAACAGAAATTAGCATCTTTTATAGATTAACTTTCCTGAAAGGTTGTCAAAGGGCAGTTTATGGAATGAATTACATCAGATGAATAGAGGGGGTTCTTCAGGGGAGGAGGAAGATAGTTTGGACTTACATTTTAGAGGGAGGAGGAAAGCTACAGTGTGCTATTGGTATCCATTCTCAAGTCAACAATCTGACTCAGGATTGAAACTGAACTTGTTTTTATTGCTAAAACACCATTTAATATGAAGGTTGATTTAGATGACATAGTTATCATCTAGAAAGATCATAGGTATTCCCATATAGACTACAAAAGTAAAAGATTTCTCAGATATGCTATTTTGAGGGATGATTTTATCAGGGCTTTGTGTGTGTGTGTGTGTGTGTGTGTGTGTGTGTGTGTGTGTGTGTGTGTGTTACTAGGGATTGAACCCAGAGGCATTCTACCTCTGAGCTATATCCTCAGCTCTATTTTATTTTATTTTTGAAACAGGGTCTCACTAGGTTGATGAGTTACCAGGACGTTTAAATTTTGTGTTGAATTTTAATTTTGTTTTTTGGCTTTATGAACTGTTCTTTAAGACCAGAAAGGAAGCTGGGATACTAAGAAAGTTTTAAGTCATTACATTTTTAATCCTACACACACACACACACACAGACTTTCATTGTCAGCTTAGAATTATCTAAGAGACAGTATGAAATCCCATGATACCAAGATCTTTTTTAGGCTAGCAGTTTGCACCTTTCTTCTTGATATGATTTGCCCTATCTTCAGAAGCCTGTGCAGCTGAAGATGAGTCATTAAGAAAAACTGTCAGCAGTAAAACTGCATCTTACCATAATGCTTTCTAAACTGGTCAGCTAACTAAAATTGGCTGGCACTGAAAACAGAAGTTTCTGCCTTGATAGGAAGGAGTAATTAGTATTAAAACTGGTCGGGAAGTTTCTTTTGCTCTCTGCCTTGATAGCACTGAGAGTTTTATGAGTCTACACTGTTGAAACAGGATGTGTGCACTGCGTGGCTCACAGGGGTGTGAGGCTGATGGAGTGGTGGTATTAACAGAAGGCACCAGGATGAGAGAAGGGAGGATGGGGCAGATTTGCCCACTTACCTTAACTACAGCTCTGATGGAGGGTCACTTTCTTCTAGGAGGATATTCTGTTTTTCTACCCAAGGACTCAAAAACACTGTTCAGAGTTCTGAACTTAATTATTTCCATGAATGTAGCACTGGGAATACATCCAACGTCATAATCACATGCTGGTTACTTTTACATCTTCCCAGATACACTCTATCATGAGTCCATGGGTTAAATTAGTACTGAGAATGCCTAAATTTTAGCTCTCATTGAGCTAACATTTAGCTCTCATGAAAGAACATTCTTACCTGGTATAAGAAAGCAAAGCCTAGAGCTATAAGGAAATGCCCCGGCATTGGGGACTAGCCTGTGGGAGCCGAGGGGTTGGAGTTGCTGAGATTTATTGATCTCCCTGATGATCCTGGTCAGTGTGGCCACTGGGCTCATTGCAGATGTTTGCCCAATGATTGTTTACCTGTCAACTGGAAAGGAAGAAACCATGAAAGTGAGAAAAGAGGCTCAGCAGTAGGATTCCTATCAGTTGGGTTCATGACCTGTGTTTTGACCGGTTTCCAGAGTCGAATTTATCTCAAGGACACATGAGAGGAAATGGTTGGCATGTGGGGTGGTAGAGAGCAGTGGCGGGCGTGGGGGGCATACTTGGAGTACTGTTTTCCTCTGAGTAGAGAGAAGGAAGTGTTTGTAGTAATAAAAGTCTTTAAATATAAACTGAAGAAAACCTCTGGTTCCCGTTTTTGGTAAGTGGGGAAACCCAGAGCAGAGATGAAGAGGTATAATCTGCTGTCTGGATGGAGTCTGTTGAAGACTCGGTAACAGAAACCAGGTCTTCTGACTCTGGGCAGATACTAAGTGCTCCTTTTAGCACTAGGAAGACGTGGGTGAGAATCCTAATTTGGAGTGTTTCTTTGGGTTTCTGGAATCAATGGTGTGCTTGTCTGGTTTCTTCTCAGAGATTTAATTTACCAGATTTTTTTTTTCCAAAAAAGATAAACTGAAAACTTCATTGCCAAACTTGAGAGAAAAGCCAGGCTTACCAATTCTCTGCTGAGTTTGATCAAAGGAATTCTCACCATGACACTCTGGGGGTGAGAAATGAGGAGGAGACCAGCAAATGTTGGGGGGAGGGTGTGGCAGGGAAGTGGTTTAGCTCAACAGAAGGTAAATAAGAAAGTGATAAAAGTTCAAAGGAATGAAACATTCTCCAGGGGAGAAGTATATATGGTTTTATGTTTAAATCACACTCTTCCTATCAAAGCAGAGATAACTGATTAATTAGCTAACTCTAGATAATATTCACTGTCTCTACTTGGGAAGTTAGTATTCTGCAACATTGAGAGATGGATGGAATATTAGGTCACCCTCTCATCCAACAAGGACACTCAGGTAGGACAGTACCACCGCCCTCCTTTCCTGCACCTTCTTTTCCCTTTCCTTCTTTTGCTTGTTATTGGTTCACTAGTTCAGCAGAAAATTTGGGGAAACTGACTGAGCAAGGTTTGGACCACGGGTCCTTCACCTCACTGATAAATCCATTCAGATAGTTCCTGAAAGTGTCCAGTTTCATTGTGAAATTTTACTCAGCTAGATTATGGCTCTTTTTTTATAAATTTATGAGGATTTTATATTTACGCTTCAGATTTTGTGTTCTTGATTAAAGTTTTTGGGTTTTTTTGGGCTAGTTTTGTATTGTTTTGAATGCTTTTACCACAACTGAGAACATGCTGTCTTTTTGAAGATTTTTTTGTCATTTGTATATTCATTTGTTCTTATAGCAAATACTTATTGAGTACCTACTGCTTAGAGGAAATTTTGTGTTTTCCTGTCTCTGGATGAGTAAGACACAACATTAATAAATTTAGAACAAAATGAACTACTATTTTATTTGTTGACGTGGCTTTAAGAGGAATTATTTTGGCCACTTTTTGGAAACTGATAAGACATTCTGAATTTTCTAGATAAATGACAGAGAAACAAATGGAAAATATTCTTGGGTACATTCTCAATACAAATATAATCAGAATCTAATATTCTTAGATTAAAAATAAATAGTATGTTTATGGTAAGCATGGATCCTTTTACATAGCCATTAATATTGTCTGTGATGTATTAGACAGTATTCTAAATAATTAATATCAATTAATTTTATCTGTAATGTCTTATATAATGCTGTGTATGTTTCATGGATGAAGAGGTACATTATCCATCATAATAAACATAAGTAGCACTACAAAGAGCAGGCTGCATGCCAGACACTGTTCTATTTTATATATTATAAATACATATATATACATATATAAATTCTTTTAATCATCAGACCATCCCTATTTGGTAAATACTGCTCATATGTTAAACCTATTGTCTCTGATTTTCACACTATAGGTAGGGTTAACACAGTCCACGAGGAATACATATTTGTGCACCTCACAGCAAAACTATTCATAGTTTCTTTTTTTTTTTTTTTTTT
>PVJS01004646.1:0-55786 GCA_004027185.1 Glis glis
GGGGGGGGGGGAGAGAGAGAAAGAGAGAGAGAGGAGAGAGTGAGAGAGAGAGAGAAATCGATCAATCGATCGATCGAGCGCGCACGCATGCGCACTGAGGTTGGCCGCGAACCTGGATCCTCCGGTCTCCACCTCCCAAAGTACTGGGATTACAAGTGTGTGCCACCACGCCCGGCTTGAAGTACTCTTTTTTTAGCAATACATCTACTCCATCTTTATTAACTTATTTCATGCATCCTCAACATTCTTCTTAATAGATTCACAGAATCATGGGTTATAATTATTTAAGCATAACTGAGATTACAGCTAAAATTTTCCTTTAAAGATGAAGAAGGCTAAGGGCCTGATCATACAGCCAGTCAGATACACACACACATACACACACACACACACACTCACACACACAAGCACATATGCACACACATGTACACACACACACACACACACGTATATATTTGGTACTGGGGATTGGACCCAGGGACATTCTACCTCTGAGTTACATCCCCAGCCCTATTTTATTATTTTTTTTTTGAAACAGGGTCTCTCTAAGTTGCTGAGGCTGGCCTTGAACCTGCGATCCTCTTGTCTCAGCCTCCCAAGTACTGGGATTACAGGGGTGTGCCACCACGCCTGGTTGCTGGTCAGATATTGAACTACCAGGTGGCATCTGTCCCTGACTTTCGCATGCCTCTATACCTGGAACAGTGTTCCACTTTATTTCTATACCCTTGCCAGTGTGAATATTCACATTTTTATCTATTTCCTAGTACCTAATAAACCTTTAACTATGTTTTCTGCTCATATCTCATCAATTCCTGCTCATAATTGAAAGATGATTAAGTTTCCAGTAATTAGATTGAGACAAGGGATATGCAGAGAAAGTTTAGAACCTCTGATTATGTATTTATTTACTTATTCATATTGATTTATATTGATTTATAACTGTGTTGAGACCTCAAGCAAGTTCGTTCCAAGACTCCCTAATTCAGTTGCTTTCAAAATTTCAGAATAAAAATGAAAGCAAACTAAAAGGTATATTATAAGGATGGGGTTTTCAAAAAATTGAAGAGAAAGGGTAACATGATTTACCAAAAGGAAGCGCCTAACAATACAGTACCTGGATGTGGTTAGACTTATAACAAAAAAGCAAGGAGCGTCAGAGGCAGAAACACCAAGTGAAACCTTTGTTTCCAGAAGTTTGTTCCTCTCCCTAAAGTTACAAGACTCTCTCAGCCTCCTAACTTCCCCTTTCATTTTCTTGGATAAATCAATAATAGTTTTGGGGGCTGGTAACACTGCTAGAATTGTGAAAGACAAGATGGTTATAGACAAACATCTTTTGTCCTCAAAGAGTTTATCATTTAATTGGCAAGACAGCATTACCTAACAATGAAGACACTCATTTTTTTTCCTTCAAGTTTACCTGAGCTGAAAGCAAGGTATAGAGGGACCTTGTATCTTAGCTGCTAGTGGATATAAAAATAAGACATGATGCCTGCCTCTTGGTATTTGGCTTCTAGTGGGAAATAAAGGTGCACAACAAATGGGAGAAAAACACCATAAACAGGTACAAGCCGCTTGGCACGGAGAGACACAGGGTTAACCTTGGCAGACGCTACTTGGGCAAAGCTTCATGGAAACTGAGCTAAACTCCAGTGAACGAAGTTTTCAACAATCATTGAAAAGGCAAGCAAGATAATTAATTTAGGACTGAGGAAGTGGAAAAGCAAGGCTTTGAGTCCAGAAATCTCATGGCCAGTTCAAGGAATTAATGCACAGGTGGACCATGGTTTTCTGAAATGACACGGAGATCACTGGTTGTTTCAGAATAAATGGATGAGCATTAGGTAGAGGAAGTTTAAACTTTGCCTATCCACCAGGAGAAAACTCAGTGCCTGAATTTGAGGAGATACTTACAAAGGGCATGGAAATAGCTAAAAATGAGAATACTCCTTTGGACATGGCTGTTTCAAATGCAAACACATTGCACAGGCTTGTATCTCAACAGCACTCAAGTGCTTCAAAATAGGATAAAGGACTGAACTACAAACATAGGAAAGTTCTTCATCACCACCACCCCAACACACAAACACACATGGCTTCACTTCTCTCGGTGAAAGAATGACCGTGAAACCACTTCTAGTCTGCAATTTCTACTCCTACTACAATGTGTTACCCTTCCATTTAGCCAAAGAGCTGTCACCTGATGGGAGTAGCACAATTAAACATGCCTTCTAGCTTCAGCATTCTGTGACCCTGTGCTAGAGAGGAGTGCATAAAGTTGCTTAGGGGTGGAGGAAAGAGCTGGCTGTAAGTCCTGGCTACATCATTGACTTGCAGTGGGATCATGTGGTTTCTGACAGGATGAGGATGATTGAAAATCAGTATAAACTTTGAGGCCACTGGTACAGGAATTTTTCTTGAGTGAAAGAACGAATGGATGATGATTGCAAGCAGGCATTGAAAATCATAAAGAGTATTCCCTCTATGCATAAACAAGGTGTTATTCTTCCTATTTCTCAAGAGACTATAATTGATCCTTGTAGGCCAGGAATGACCCACTGAGCCAAATGTCACAATTCTAATTTCCCTTCTGACAGGAACATTGACAATTATTTTCTGCCTGTCCTGAATTATGCAAATTCATCTTATGACACGCAAGACACACAAAGCTGTCCTCAAGGGGATTGTGTTATCAAACATTCTCTAAAGAGCGATGACAACCGCAGATGCTTTGGCTATAACTTATCTGCCAACTGTCAGTAATTTTTGTTACTTCTGTCATTGTTCCTGCTGTTTTTCTCAAACATTCATATCTGATAGGGAATTTTCAATGCTAAAAATAATGAAAATAAATACATGCAGTAAGAGAATAAAAGCATCTACCCTCAGGTTTTTACATGATAAAATATCCCTTCTTAGTCACTGTAGGTTTAGCAAGCCTCTTATTTTTCAAGTTCTTAAGAAAACTATGTGTATATTATTGTTATATATATACATATATGCATATATAAATGCATATATATTGACTAGGTAGTACCTAGCATATTTGATATCCAAAGTGCATCATTTTAAATAACCCCCACCTCTATACGGAAAAATATTTTTAAAAATAGTCATAAAATAAAACAATAAAATGCCCAGAAAAGAAATATATAGTAGATATTTTGTTGTATTGAACTTTATATATACAACTATGTACATTAACAAACATTTGTAAAACATTAGGATACGAAAAAAGGAAAAATGTACAGCTATTTGTTCAATCATTTGAACAGCATGAACTTTGATCCTGTAGTTACATTCTGACATAGTAGTTTATATAAGTAGTTTTCCACTAAACAAGAAGTGAATTTTATTAAATTAATAAGTGAACCTTTATTCTGACAAATACAATTTAGGTAACTACTAAATTGTACCACTAAGGTAAATTTCTTTCTTGATTCATCCCATAGTTTTAAAATAATAAGCATTTTAAAAATACATTTCAACTGTAAACATATTAATCAGTAAAACATTTCACATGTGAAAAAGTTACCAAACAAAAATATTTTACCCCATACCCTTTTCTCTGTTTTACTGTTTTAAAACTTTAAGCACTAGTAAAGATTCAGTATGGTTGCATGTAGTGACAGAAACAAAACAGCTCCAGTTGTGCTTCTGTATCTTTATAATCAATGTGGCATTGATGTTTCTTTAAAATGGAATGCTAAAAGGCAGAAATATGTAATATCACACATGGGTATACAGATCGTGCTTGGAGCAAACTCCAGTGATTCTGAACATCATGAATTTACTCTTGAAATGAACACAGGGGCTGAATTCATATGTGTCCAGGGCCATTTCTAACTGGGAAGTTCTCTGAGTTAACATGCATGTAGAATGTAATGTTTATTGTTTATTGATGGATAAGAACTATAAACGTGCTAATTTGAGACTTACATACATATTGCTAAAACTCAACAGTAATATATTAATCATTTAGAACTTAAGTCAAAATATTTGCTGGGGGTACTATTTTTATTTATTTTATTTTATTTTATTTTATTTTATTTTATTTTTTTGCAGTACCAGGGATTGAACCCAGGGGCATTCTACCTCCAAGCTACACCTCCAGCCCTAGTTTTTATTCTTTATTTTGAAACAGGGTCTCACTAAGTTGCGGAGGCCTCACTAAGTAGCTGAGGCTGGCCACAGACCCGGATCCTCCTGTCTCAGCCTCCCAAGTACTGGAATTACAAGCGTGTTCCACCACACCCGGCTTGGGGGTACTATTTTACCACAGACATTATTCAGAATTGCTAGTACATGGTGATCATTAAAGTAGACAGAACAGACTGATGTACTCCCTTATTCCCCACACCCAGGGATGAGTACAACCTAATTCCCATGACAGTTTAGGAATGTGACTGTTTTTAGTGTGAAGAAGGAGCAGAGAGTTGCTTATATCAATCTTTAATTTCACAATTAGATTTTTACTTATCTTGGACATGATATAGTCTATGATACTTTCAGACCCCCAAGTAGAAGAGAGCCTTTCTGGCTGGATCAATCAGGAAAGGCTTCTGGAGGAGAATGAGTCTCTTCCTACCCCAATCCTATCTCCAGCCATACTTTATCCTCTCCCCATTATCACAGTTAATCCCATCCCCACTACCTAAAGAATGACCCATGCTATTCAGTGTGACATGCATCACTCGTTTACAGCTGCCTCTGTGTTTATACATTTGTCTTCTGTCTAGTCTACCTCCTCCTTGATGGGGTGATACCCATTTCTGCAGGAGGAGATAGCCTTAGCCTCTTAGTATGAAGAGGAGAAGCCATGATGTGTCCTGAGATTGAATAGAAAAATTCATAGAGTGAAGAATCCCGTTTGCATCTCTAATTGTTCCTGCACATTAAGGGTCACTAAGCACACACAGCTAAGCCCTTTGAGAGAGCCCATAAAAGGCACTGAGGTGAACAACAAATGAACCTTAAAATACCCTGTAGTGGTTAAGTCATAACCACTAAAGAAAACTGTATCTTGCAAGTATTCAATGTGGGAAGGCCTGATTTATGTCCACTCAGGGGTGATACTCAAAATATTTAACAAGTAAAGCTCCACAGCTATCCACTTATCAGATCAGTCAATCAGAAAGAAATGTCAACCACAAACAACCACGTGGCCCAATAGTTTCAACTTAACAAGTGTAGTTGCATGTATAAATACCATCAGGAGCTTAGGAGGGTAAGTGCTTTGTGAAACCTATTAGCTACTTTTTAAAAATAGGATTGTGATTATAAATATTTTTGGGAAATGGCATTATTTCTTGTTTTTAAATAACTACATGTTTTGGTTATAACTATTATTGTAAGGAAAATCACAACTGAGTATCACTATTCCTCCATTGAAAACTGCTTACAAACTTAGGGAAAGTTTAAAATGGTTATATTCATTGAAAGAAATGAGTAACAATAATGAATGCAGATTGTCTTAATTTGAGCTGACGATATTAGAGATGAACATAGAAATGTAAATAATATTTTGGAAAACTAAAATAATTACTAAAGGTATAATATATCAATAATTTTCAGTGATATTGGTCAAGATTTTAGCTTCTATCAAGAGATGTTACGATAGACAAACAATAAGTAAATACTTCAGATGCATGCTGGGGAGACTAAAGAAGGAGAAAAGTCTTCAGAATCAGGAGGAAAAAAGGCCTCCAGACATTGCCAGCCATATGTTCTGCCTTAGGAGAGATGATGGCCACCAGGGAGGTGAAATAACTCCATCATCCCTAGCAAATGGGTTTGGGGATCCCGGGAGGCAGTGGCTTGAGCTCACTCAAAGCTAATCCAGGCATAGCAATAGCACGTACAACAACACATCAAAGGTCCTGATAGTACATCAGCCTGGACACCTTGAGGAATCACACGCATAGCATCAGAAAGCCCAGATGGCATCTTTCCCATCACAAACTGGCTGATGTACATTCACAAAATCAGAAATGCGGCGGCATGAGATTAGAGCAGGGGACTTCCACCTCATTCAGAAACCACTCATTTAATGTTATGTAGTGCTGGTTAAGAGTACTGCTTTAACTCTATGGTAAATGAATCCACTCCAATAAGTCAGATATTCTCAGAAGTGCTAGGGATACCTGGGGAAATTCAAATAAATGTGAGATATATGCAAATATATTAAAATCAGATCTTCTATTGTAAAAGATGACTATTGTAAGTTTAAGGAAAACCCTATGACTTGTCCTCAGAGATATAATGGAAACTGAGTCTGTTGTGAAATGAAGTATTTTCATATACATCTACTTGACAAACAGCACTTGATGTAATGTAGTTCACAGACATAGAACTGGTATGTAATAATAGACATTGTCTGCTATTCTTTGTGGAATAATTTTTTTGGATATTGTCTTTGGACAGGGAGAGACATTTCCTCCCTGTCTAAACACATACAAATGCACACACACACACACACACACACACACACACACACACTATAAAGTTCACTTAGCAAAAATGGAACTGAAAAGAATTAACTTCAGACAAAGAATACACCTGGTATGAATCTATAAGACTGTGAAACAAGAAAACAGAATTTTCACAATCCCTATTACTATTTCTTCTTAAAAATCCCCTTCTTCCAAAAATACACCTTCTTATAGTCATGTGTGAAATGTTTAAGTTTGCTTTCAAATGGAATTTATTTAGCATGCTTTGAAGCAATTTATTTTAGGGCTAGAATTTCTCATAATTGGGGGGATTTTGAAGAGTCTCTTCAATCTAGCTGCAATGAGCAACCTAATTCTTTAAGCCATATACCTCTTGGTTTTATTTAGTTTGGGATAATTCTGAAATTGTTTTGTCTAAAAACACTCATGTTAGTATTTGCTGTAGCTTTCTCTGACACCTAGCAAAGCTTACAAAGTACCTGAGCCATTTCCTCTCCTTGAGATATTTAAAAATGGGACAAACAGAGATCTTTAGGGGTCATCAGGTTGGATAGCAGATGAACACTTTTAAGTCACATTTGGAAGATCAGCTCTAGAACCATTGCTACACATGCATTGTCACCTGCCCATAAGTGCACCCCACTTCACTTATCAATGTGCTGTATACCCATCCTGGACCCATCATGACAGCAGCAAATAGGAGAGAACTTAAAAATATTTTAAGTTCTTATTTATTATGTGCCAGGCATTTTAGAGACCATACATACAGATGCCCCTTGACTTATGATGGGGTTATGTCCTGATAAACCCATACTAAGTTGAAAATACAATAAGTTGAAAATGTGTTTAATATATCTATCCCACCAAACTCCATAGCTTAT
The DNA here is from genome assembly GCA_004027185.1 of Glis glis. Taxonomy (NCBI): domain Eukaryota; kingdom Metazoa; phylum Chordata; class Mammalia; order Rodentia; family Gliridae; genus Glis; species Glis glis. The sequence continues at coordinate 7,337 of PVJS01004646.1, forward strand.
CCTAGCCTGCCTTAAACGTGCTCAAAACATTTCTATTAACCTATGGTTGGGCAAAATCATCTAACATAAAGCCCATTTATAATACAGTGTTGGTAAAAAGCTCATGCTACTTATCAAACACTTGCATCTCATAATACACTAACAATGCAAGTATACTGTGTGGTATTAATTGCTTACTCTTGTGATCACATGGCTGACTGGGGACACTGCCCAGCCTCACAAGAGACTATCATACCACATATTGCCAGCCTGGGAAAATGTTAAAATTCAAAATTTGAAGTGTAGTTTCTGCTGAATTCATTTCACTTTTGCACCATTGTGAAGTTGAAAAATCTCAACTTCATAGGAAGTTGAACCATCCTATGTCAGGAACCAGCTATATATTGTTTCATTTTATTCTCACAATGATTTTATGAAGTGGTTATTACCTTTATTTTCAAGTTGATGAAAGTGAATATTAGAGAAGATAAGCCATTTTCTGAATGTCACCAACTATCAGGAGGAAGAGTCAGGACGAGGACTTGAACCCAGGCCCAGCCCTGACTCCAAAGTACAAGCTCTTATCCAGCAGGGTTGTAAATGAAAATATATAGAAACAGTTCTCAGCACTATGATGGGCTTATCCTGAACAATAATAAAGGTCAAGTATTATTATTTTTATGATAGGATAGATTTAGGGAAATGAAACAGAAATTGAGTACTTATTTAATTCCATAAAGCCTGGGAGTGGGAGAGAGAGGATGGAAACCCAAAGTCTTGCCCCATGTGCCTCTGCCCTGAAAAATTATTCCCAGCTGCTTTCATAGGGATCAACAGGAGTGTCTAATGACCGGTATATTCATCAGGAAAACAGATATGGAGATGGAAAAGGTGGCACATCTCACATAAAGATGATCTTCTTTCATATAAGAAGAAATCTTACAGAACTATGCTAACCAGCAAGGCTTGACTTGGTGAAAACTGGGAAGTAAAAAGCTTTGTCTTTTATTATTTTGCCACACTCTCTCTCAGGACTTCATTTCATCTCCAAATGGCCAGTGTCATCTCATGGTTGTACACTACTGGCCTGGCCGCTGTCTTTGCCTCCCAGGTCAGGGGGTTCACATGCATTGCACTGCATACATCCCTGTCCACTCTACCTGATAAGGGTGAGTTTGGTGGAGTGTTAGTTGGCCAATGTGTAATGTGTAATTATCGCCAACAAGTAGCAAAAGTTTGGGGCCAATTTAAGGAGTCCTAAAAGAACAAAGATTGGTATCGACAATTTAAAGAATAGTTTTGATCAAGAGAGACATTCTTTGCCTGGTACAAGTGGGTCATGTTCTTCAGAGATGCTAGATCCTCTACCTTGGTTGCAAGCTTTCAGGAAGAAAGGCCAATCTTAAAAGCTGTTTCCAGTAGCATTGATGAGAGCCTCTGACATGTTACTGGAAACCAATGTGAGTTTTTCTAAATACTGCTGTCAGTGGAAGGGTATTTACTTGTGATGCTCAGAGTAAGAACAGGTTGAGGGTAATGATTGGAAAAGTACAGGGAAAGTCCACCTCCACTTCCTTTCCAGATATTTCCTCACATCCTCTAGTACATTCTGCTATAGAGATCACACCAAGATTCATCAGCATTCTCAAAGCTCTAGATATACTTAATCATACCTAACGTGGACAAAACTACCAATCATTCCCTAATGTCCATTCTACCCATTTAATATTATAGAGGAAAATGAAAGGGGGCTGTGATTGCTCAGCTAAAATATGAATGATCCAGCCATCACTGCAGCCAACTTCTGGATGATGGGCTGTTTGTGATGTGTGTGAGTTCCAGGTTGTGCTCATAAGATGCACACGGTTACAGGGTAGAGGACAAAAAGGAGGAGAGAGAGACAGAGAGAGAGAGAGAGAGAGAGAGAGAGAGAGGTGTGCCTGCTAAAGCTGATGTTGTACTTTGGTCACTAAAACACCCCCTGGACTTTGAATAAGTGAATCTCAAATGGTCTATGTTCAGATTCTGAGCATATGAAAAATGACACCTCTACAGTGTTTACACAGACACATACACATAGCTACTTTTTCCATAGAGATAAAAACATGTAAATCATAAGCATGAGAGTACATCAGAAAGTTACATAATATTGAGCTAATTTTGAAGTAAGAGAATTAAGAATATTAGAAAAGTGAAGCAAAATGTATATAATAAAATTCACTGACATAATGTGAACCAAATAATATTAGATATTATCATTCCTTGGTAACAGGATGATAGTAGATAATAATATCAAGAACTATTTGTAAAAGACTTTTGTCAAGTTCAAATGAAAGATCATCTCCAATACCACACTTCAAAGGAACTATTATACTAATTAAATTTTGTACTGAAAGAAAAAAGTTACAAAACTTACACAGTACTTCCAGTGTACCAGGCACTGTTCAAGGTGTTTTACAGAATTTATTCACTTAATACTCGCCTTATAAGGTCAACATGATTATCCCATTTTTTAGATGAGAAACTGAGAACAAGAATGGCTATTGTTACAGAACCAGAAAACCACAGCATGGGATAGGAATCCAGGCTGTCTCTAGAGACCTGATCTTAACCACTACACCGCACTGCTTATCCAAGGAAACAAGCAAAAGGTTGATTTCATTTTTTGGATTGGTTTACAAATGCCTTTGAACATTTTTCTTTCAACAATCCTGAACTCTAAGTAAAGGCAAAATTCACAGATAATGGAAAATCAAGTAGGAAAAGTCTCAGGGAGGCAACATAATAGCTTTTGACTCAACATTACAGCAGAGGAAATGTTTATAGCGGGACAAAGGAAGCAATGATAAATGAAAGAGCCCTCATTGTTAAAGAGTCAATTTAAAGCTGTAATCAGCACATGGTTTAATCTGCTCATGCTTAATTCAGGAAATCCTGAAGTTGTAGAATGTATTCCTAGACATTTGCATAACAGCAGGCATTTTTGTGATAACAGTATACAAGTATTTGGCATTTGGTAGAAGACACAGCTCTGTCTCTAGCATTCCATGTGCACATTTCAACAGGAACAAATAACTAGAGCCATACAAATATGCCTGATGAAGACACTGTGCTACAAAACTTGAAGTAATAATAGATGAAGAATATCATCTGCCCTAGTGTGCCTGCTCTGACTCAAGGATACAGCCAGTTTGTGGTGGAGCATCATAAGCTAGTCGAGTAGTAGCATGGGGCACTTGAAAGTGGATCCATGGACCATACTAAATCATCACAGTAAAGAAGTGGATACAGGCAAGAACCAAATGGACACATGACCCTAACCATTGTGTTCTCAATGGAGTCAAACCACAGGTGTTCTCCCTTACTGGGCTATATTATTTTGTATCACAATAATGAGAGATAAATCAAAGACTTCCTACTGCCTTTATTCCAGATCATATAAACTGCCAAGCAGTATTCAGACATTAACTGTGGTGCTCCTGCCTGCCTGAAGATGAAATCCTCAGTAGATCCTCAGCTGAACACGTGGTCCAGGGGCTCGGAGACGAAGCAGACTCCATCTGCAGCCTAGACTTGCCAGGACCATCTGCCCATGAGAAGAAGGGGTTGGTACTTATATTACTTTTATCAGGACAGAGATCATATGTCATGTACTGAGGAACAAGTTTCCCTTGATGTTTTTTGAGAAACATGAAAATGTAAGCAAGAATACTTTTGTTATAAAGAAAGACCTTAAACAGGAAGTTTGTGGAGAAGATTACATTTTTTTTTCCAATCTTATTATAGATGGAGACTCATCCTAGGAAGAAACACACAGGTTTCACATTGCTTTGAAGAGGGGGAAAACATTTTTAAATTTCTTTAAATAATTTTCAAATGTTCCTCTGTAAAGAATTCAGTTATTACTATAAATCAAAGGAAAATCCCCAAAATATAAAAGTTATAATTAATGTGGTTTTAAGGAAAAGAGCTGTCAGCTTTGTCTGAAAGAACAAATTTTACCAAATGTGTGTGTGTGTGTGTGTGTGTGTGTGTTGCTAGGAATAGAGCCCAAGGTCTAATATATGCAAGGCAAGTGCTCTACCTCTGAGCTACACCCCCACCCAATGTTCCTATTTCAACCTATGTTCTTAATTTAGTATGAGCAATGATGTAGTTCATTACATCAACTGCTATGAAGACACCTGGCCAGTACTTGGTCCAAATATTTCCCTTTTATTTTCCAAATGCTTCAATTCACTATATTTGGAGCTGAATGTATTTTACAATATATTTTATTTATTCATTTTAACTTTAAAAACTAAGCCATTAGGGAGATCTTGGTCACAAAGTACAAAGTTTGAGTTAAACAAGAGGAATAAATCTACTGCATAGCATGGCCACTATAGTTAAAGTAGTTTTTCAAAATTGCTATAAGAGTAGATTTTAAATATTTCCACCATAAAGAAATGATAAGTATGTGAGGCAATAGCTATGTTAATTTGCTTGCTTTAATCTTCTGCCATGTAAACATATGTTATAACATCATATTATAACCATAAATATAAAACAATATTTGTCAATCAAAAAATATGGTTAGCTGGGCATGGTGGCACACACCTATAATCCCAGTATTTGGGAGGCTGAACAGGAGGATTGTAGGTTCAAGACCAGCTTCAGTAACTTAGTGAGACTCTCAGCAACCTAGTGAGACCCTGTTTCAAAATAAAATATTTTTTAAAAGGGCTGGGGTATAGCTCAGAGGTAGCATTTCTCTGGGTTCCATCCCCAGTACCACTATATAAAATAAAAAGTTTAAAATCAAACTATTTAAAATGATAGTGTTAGCCAGGCATGATGGCACATGCCTGTAACCCAGTACTTGGGAGACTGAGACAGGAGAATCACAGGTTCAAGGACAGCCTCAGCAAGTAGTGAAATTCTCATCAACCTAGTGAGACCCTTTTTTTTTTTGAGGTACTGGGTATTGAACCCAGTAGGATTCTACCTCTGAACTACACCCCCAGCCCTATTTTTTATCCTTTATTTTGAAACAGGGTCTCGCTAAGTTGTGGAGGGCCTCACTAAGTAGCTGAGGCTGGCCGTGAACCCGGATCCTCCTGTTTCAGCCTCTCAAGTACTAGGATTACAAGCATGTGCCACCCCACCCAGCTGAGACCCTGTTTAAAAATAAAAAATAAAAAATAAAAAATAGGGCTGGGGATGTAGTTTGGAGGTAAAATGCCCCAAGGGTTCAATCCCTACTACCACAAAAAAAGTGTTAAGTTTTACTTTTCATTTTATTAGATTTTGTGGGCGTTTCTTGGTGAAAACAGCATTAGCAAAAATACCATCAACATTTATTGAGTTTTGACTATATGTACTTACTAGATAGGCACTTTACCCTTAGCATTGCACTTATAGTCATCACAATAAGCCTATGATTTAGGGACAATTATTATCTTTATTTTACAAATGAGGAAAGTAAAGATAAGAGAGGATAAGAAACTTAACCAAGGTCACACAGTAAGAAGCAGAGCTATTAAGTGAACCCAATTCTAACACCTACACCTATTTTTGTAAGCACTAGGTTATAGTAGCACATCGGGAGGAAAAATGGAAGTCATGCTGCACCTCAATTGTGGTTGCTACTGAACATATGTTCCTTTACATCACAGAATAATATTTAATAGATCCTTTATATTGGGAGGAACTCTGTTTAATATGCGACTCCAATTGTAGCTACGTGGCTGTGAGCATTTGACAGAAGGTGACAAACTCTACCATCTAAGTGCCTGATCGACTGTAACACTAAACACTTACAAACATAAGAATGTTCGAATGACTGAGGAGAACTCTACTTTGCACCTGGGTGTATGGCATCTTGGCATCACAGAGTCGACACAGTTTTAGAATTAAATATGGCATTCCATAGAACCTCATGATCACATTTTTCATTCAAAATGGAGGTGCACCAACTGACAAATGAGTGCTTACATGGAGAGCAGAACTAAGAAATTAGAAACCTCTGCTAACCATTTCTAGGCCTTCCCGCTTTATAGTTTATGATTCCTGTGTCAATATAAGAGAGCAAGAGACCTCAAAATAAAGAAGGAATCACCTTTTTCTTTTCTTTTCTTGTTTTTCCTACACAAAGTCTCTGCAAGCTTGGTCAAATGTCATCTAGGTAGAACCCAAACTGTTTTCTATGTCCAGTTGACAACCAGGTAGGAATCATTTGCTTCTCACAAAGAAGCAATATGGAATATGTCCCTATATTTCTTGATATGCTCCTATATTATTGAGCATTTTCTTATTCAGTATTCTCAAGGCACACACCCCACTGAAGCAAGTATTCACTTTTTCTTTAGAGAAAACATTATTTGAGAGTAACCAAGGAGACAGGTATAATCTCAGTTACCCAATACCTACTCTACCCAAATGAACTCTACAACATTCTTCTGGAATCATTTTGGAAAGGATGTACTATTTATTTGCTATCCATATGGCAGCCAGAGAGTTTTTGGTAGTAGTAGTGATAAATTTGTACTTCACTATTGATAACATCTGTTCAATTTTCTTTTCTGACCATCAGCACATGTTTTTAGGAAGACAGGCCAAGCTATGCATTCAGTGTCTATGGTTTCAGCAGGTGAATACCATTTTCTAATTTGGTATATGTCCTATAATGTTGCCGGGGAGGAAACCAAACTTGCCTGGTTTCATCTACCAGTACCCACTTGGCATAAACATCACACCCTACTGAGTTCAACAAGGGGAAACATTGCAGCCACAAACCCCTGAGAAATAAAATCAGAATGTATCTAAGTAGGTGCCTTACCGTGGATGCTCCAGAGGCCCAGATGTAGGATTAGGAAAAGGACCCCAAACAATTTCCCAATTCCAGGCATGGCAGGCGATGTCTTCATTCCCTGCTCATGTTGGGGATAGAAAAACCGCTCAAGCAGAAGGCTTCCTTTTCTCCCCTGAATTCCTCAAAGTTGGATCAGGTTTTCTACCCCAGTGCCATTTGAGAAATAAATAAGAAAAGGAGCGCTGGTAGGAGAAGACAGTAGGAAGAGCCCGAATAACCTTGTGAAGCCAAATGACAGAGACTTCTCTTCTGTGGTTTTGCTTCTTGTTAAATGGGCTGTTCACTTTCAAACACTGATCTGCAGAGCAGCTCAGTCCTTGACTCCTCCTTCCGTTCTGCCACTTTTCTTGCTCCACCTTGAGGTTTTTCTCAAAGTTAAACCAACAACTACACTTTAAAGAAACCTAAATTGTTGTAGTCTTTGGGTTGAGATTTTAATCAAATCAAGGTCAGGAAATTTATGGTAAGAATACCTTTGGTAACTCTACTTTCCCCCCTTTTCATAGCTTATGATTGTGAAACTTCTTTTATGTGAAAGATTTTAGGCTCCTTTTTCCCCTAAACATCATGTCACGGTAACATGAGAATGCTTATGATCATGAAAACAATGAACACTGTTCTGAGGTTATGGAGAAAATGAGTGACAGGATGCATATCCTCAACAGAAGAGGAGGGAAGAACCGCCCGTCTTTAAAATGTAGATACATATCAATGGAACAAGATCAGCCTTAGTACTAGCTACACACTCTTTCTAAATATTAACGTTCCAAACAAAATGAGATCTTGAATATAAATTAAAGGAAACTTTCATTTTCAATGTTCTTTATGTGGTTGCTGTCTGGATGAAGTAGAATAGAAACAGTAAAGGAAGAAATGGAAAAGTTCAAAATCAGATAGCTTAGGGTTACCGTGGGACTGTTTGATAGCTTAGTTTATAATCACCAGAGCTTGTCAAATTTGCCACCATTTGAAATTCCAAATAAGAGATCTTTTAAAATATAATTTTAATGTGCATCGTAATTATACATCATAGTGAGGTTTAAAGCGATACAACCATACATGCACACAGAATTTGGTGTATTTTTTCTGATCCCACACAGCTTCCCCAACCCTGTACATGTTACTGAGATTGGTAGGGATACCTTCATATATGAACATAGCATTATTTGAACTATTTCCTTCTTCGAGACTTCTTTTCCCCCTCTCCACCTCCCTTTCCTAATTCTCTTCCATTATTCTACTGGTCCCTTTCCTCATTTATCTCAGGTACTTTTTGTTTCCCATTTTCTCTCTAGTTTCCACAATACAAGAGAAAACATGTGACCCTTTGAGTTTCCAAGGCTGACTGATCTCATTTAGCATAATATTCTCTAGTTTCAGATGAAAGTCAAGGGGTCACATGTTTTCTCTTGTATTGTGGAAACTAGAGAGAAAATGGGAAACAAAAAATACTTTCCTTCTTTATGGCTGAGTAAAATTCCATCGTGTGTATATACTACATTTTCTTTATCCATTCATCTGCTGATGGACACCTAGATTTGTTCCATAATTTGGCCACTGTGAACTGTGCTGCTATATGCATGTATCACTATAGTGTTCTAACTTTAATTCTTTTAGAAAGAGACTGAGGACTAGTACAGCTGTGTGATATGGTGGTCCCATTCCTAGTCTTTTGAGGAACCTTTATACTGATCTTCATAGTGGTTGCAAAAATTTACAATCCCACCAGCAGTGTATAAAAGTTTCTATTTCCCTACATCCTCACCAGCATTTATTATTGTTTGTATTCTTGATGACTGCCATTCTAACTCAAGTTAGATGGAATCTCAGTATAGTTTAATTTGCATTTCCTTGACTGCTAATGATGTTGAACAATTTTTTTATATATTTATTGGCCATTTGTATTTCTTTTTTTTTTACGGTACCAGGGATTGAACCCAGGAGCACTCTACCTCTGGGCTACACCCCCAGCCCTATTTTTGTTCTTTATTTTGAAACAGGGTCTCACTAAGTTGTGGAGGACCTCACTAAGTAGCTGAGGCTGGCTGTGAACCCGGATCCTCCGGTATCAGCTTCCCAAGTACTGGGATTACAAGCTTGTGCCACCATGCCCGGCTTTGTATTTCTTTCTTGTTTTTTTTTTTTTTTTTTGAGACATGTCTATTCAGTTCAATTGCCCATTTTTTGATTGGGTTATTTATTTCATTTTGTTTTTAGTGTTAAGTTTTTGATTTGTGGCACTTGTGCATTTGTAGTCATTGACAGAAATTGATTTTGTAAGTCTTTTCCTCAGAGGCTGGTGATATTCTTCCAAGGCCACATGTCAGTGGTTTTCATCCATAACTTAAAAATAGTTATCATGTATTCATTGATTCAAATAGGAAATGTGCTATGATTGGAGATACAAAGATGAATGAGCCACTGTTCATTCAATCAATCAGTATTGTAACTTCTTACACCAGCCTTTACTGTTAGCACTTAAATATCCAAGCATTTCAACCACATATAGTCTAACAAAGTAACTGTACATGGGCCCTTAGAACTTTCATTACAGATCAAGTTTGGATCTAGAACGTCCCTCAAAGGCTCATATATTGAAGGTGTGGTCTCCATGTTCAGAGGTGGGGCCTTGAGGAAAGACAGGATCAAGAGAGCTCTGACTCATCAGTGGGTTGATTCATTGATGGCTGAATGGACAATGGGAGTTGGCAGAGGCTGTGATCAGCAGACCCTGGTTGGAGGAAATAGGTCACTGGTGGCATGCCCTGAAGGTTATTTAAAGCAATAGAGCTGGCTGACCATGAACTGAAGCCTATGAAACTGTGAGACAAAATTAGTCTTTCCCTCTGTAATGCTGTTATTTTCAAAGTATTTTTTACAGCAACAAAATGCTGACTCACACATCAAGTACACATCCTGGGAATTATTTATGCAGCATTTACACAGCTCCTTCCTTTTCCTGTGCTCAGGATTCAGGATGCAAACTTCCTGTGGCAGCTGAAGCAAGGCTCATTTTACCTTTTAAATGGGCGTACAGGCAAAAGCCACAAATCATAAGCCAGGGAGCTCAGAATATCATCCCAAACCAGAAAGAAGTCACATTCACTTCGTTTATCTCAACTTTAAACCTTTATGATTGACTATTTTTAAACAGGTTTTTCATATAATAGAGTCTACAATAATTAGATCAAATGTTAAATAACCTTATGTGACATCTAATGTATATTTTAAAAGATATATATTTGGATACTTTTATCTGTATGCCTGATTCTTTATGCCTCCACAGTTGGAGTCCTGGGAGCCCCACTAGATAAAACCTTGCCTCAGAATCTGATTCCTGTCTTTATTCTAATGAAAAGATTTAAAAATCCAGACTCAGAAATGTGTCAGCTCAGTAACAAATGAATCTTGTTTTAAGTTTATATCTTGTCAAGTAATTAAGCTTTTATCTCAAACCCTGTCCCTTTATAATCATGTACTGTTTGATCATGAAATTATAATTTTCATTTAAACATGCAAATTTAAAGAGTTTACTGCATTCTTAAAAGTGATGGCACAAGGAATGGAACCGCCATATGATCCAGCTATACCACTCCTGGAAGAATTAAAGTTAGCATATTATAGTGATGCGTGCATACCTATGTTTATAGCATAACAATTCACAGGAGCCAAATTATAGAACCAACCTAGGAATCCATAAATAGTGAATGGATTAGAAAACTATGGTGTATATACACACAATGGAATCTTACTCAGCCATAAAGAACAAAAGTATGTCAACTGCAGGAAAGTAAATGGAACTAGAGAATGTTATGTTAAGTGAGATCGGCCAGTCTCAGAAAGGCAAGGGTCATATGTTTTCTCTCATGTGGAAGCTAGAATGAAAATAGGCAACAAACGGGACTTCAATCAAATGAGGAGAGAAACCAGTAGAATAGTGGAAGGGGTAGAAAGGGATTGGGGAGGGAAGAAGTGAGGGTAAAAACAAGGCTTGAGGAAGGGAACACTTCAAATAATGTTGTGACCATAACCAGTCTCACTAACATGTACAGGGAGGAAAGAAGTGGGAACAGGGTGGGATACAAAAGGAAATACATAAAGTGATTGTGTGTGTGTGTGTGTGTGTGTGTGTGTGTATGTGTGTGTGTGTGTATTACTGGGGATTGAACCCAGGGGCATTCTACCTCCAAGCTACACCCCCAGTACATTTTTTATTTTGTGTTTGGAAACGGGATCTATCTAGGTTGCTAAGGCTATCCTCAAACCTGCAATCCTCCTATCTCAGCCTTCCAAGTACTGGGATTGCAGGCATGCACCACCACATCTGACTTGTGTGCATGTATTAATGTATCACTTTGAATCTCACTATGGTGTATAATTATAGTACACCAATAAAAATATAAAAATTACTGCATTGTGCATTAGAAATATTTTTTGAAACACAACCTACTGCCAGTTTTATGTTGAAAGACATTAAGAAAAATGGAATTTGGTATCTTCAAATTCTCTTTACAAATATCTCAGGAGGAACTTGGAGGGCAAATATTTCAGTTCATTTACAAACTTACTTTTCTGAATCATGAAGCAGTTGAACTTTCTAAAAGATCCTCACTCCCCAACCAGGTAATCAGAGAACCAGTATTCACAAACCAAGACACAAGGTCCTGGAGAGGTCTTGCTAGTGATGTTACACAACATCTACCCAGAGAAATGAAGTGTAGTTTTGGTTGTTTTAATCTCCTCCAAAACATTCCATAGCTTCTTTCAGAAATGTAGTCTAGCATCTAAAACCTTTGCCAATCAACTTGGTGTCCTCTTCTTACTAATGTTATTGTTAGCAATGGTTTATATACCTGACTGCACTATAGAATCAGCCTGGGCACTTCATAAAATGAGTAAGAATCCTGGATCCTATCCTTACCCACTGAGTCAGAATCTCACAGAGTGGAGGCCAGAGGTTCCTATTTTTAAAAAAGTTCCAAAGGTGATTCTGATGAGTGACTTGAAGGGAGATTTGGAAACCAATTTTTTGGTGGGGGTATAAACTCAGTGTGTGTGTGTGTGTGTGTGTGTGTGTTACTGGGAATTGAACCCAGAGGCATTCTACCTTTGAGATACATACCCAGCCCTGTTTTTATTTATTTTTTAAATTTTGAAACAGGATCCCACTAAGTTGCTGAAGCTGGCCTCCAACCTGTAGGTCCTCCTGTTTCAGCTTCCCAAGTACTGAGATGACAGGTGTGTGCCACCATGCCTGGCTGGGTGTAAACTTTTGAATCATGAAATATGTGATATCAAGTATTTGGTACTTATTAGTTGTAGAACCTTTTCATGGATTTTTTTAGAAATATGAAAGTTTATTTGTAAGCCAAGGAAAGATAGGAAATAGAAAGAATAGCTCCCACCCAAGGGAGGGGCTCCTGAAAGGAATAGACACCTCTTGGGGGGTAAGTTTTTCTCTTTTTTTGTGGTCCCCCATCTGCTTTTTGTTATTGGTCATAATTGAGTCTTGGGGACCCAAAGTCTTTTGTTTCAATCCTTAATTTGAATCATTATCTTGCAGACTGGTGGGCTTTAACCTCCTGGGGCTGATGGGCTCTAGGCTCCTGGTGCCACTTGTCTCCCCACCACACCCCTACATTCCTGTTTACACAGGTTGTCCTCAGAATGTGGCCCACAGAAGGGGCTGAAGTTTTATTTTGGTTTCCATCGTCCTTGCCTGATCATTGTTATCCTTATATCATATTAACCTTCCCTGTTTTTGTTCCTTATATAGATTGTTTCTTTTACCCTTTCCATTCCTAGGTCCTCTGCCCTGCTTCATTTCCCCCTCTGATAAAGTGACCCTAATTACTGTTAGGGAAATGGGCCATAATCTTTCTGGCTGCTTCGAGCTGGTAGGGGGTGCTGTTGGAGTATTGCTGCCAGGGTCTCATCAAGGGGTGGATGATCTAGAGGACCACAGAAGAAGAAATCGTTTATGTGCGATTTCATTCTCCTAACCATCTCTAGCTGGAGAGTTGAAGGACAAGGGCTCAGGAACATGATTTGTGGTTAGCATTTTCCCAACTGTCCATACTTAATGTGCTCATCTGGCTAAACTTGTGGTCACAGTTGTTAACTCAATGTTTACAATCCTGGTTGTCTTAGTTTGCTGGTTAACAAAGTCATTCATCTGTTTCTCTATGGTATTGTGGTTGCAATGGGCATCTATATGAAAATTTGACATGTTAGTACATTGTACAATAACTCAGATATCTTGCCATAATGCTTTTTCCCCCATAATTCTTTACCCTGGACCATTCACCTAGTAACATTTTAAGTTGGAGGCCAGGTAGCTGACCCATTTGTAATAGACCATGAGTCATTATATATAATACTGTGAAAAGTCCTTGTGGCACAAAGCCGGAAGCCCAGCACACAATTTCTTATTACAAGGCTATTCATCATTCTGTTTTTACATATTTGGTAGAGTCATCTGTAGACCAAGCATGTTGTCCTTAACTTAGCTTAAACAGATCCTTTTGTTTTTAAGATTTTGAACAGGACTCAGATCCTCTAGTAGTTTATAGGAATAGGAATCTACCTCTTTTGTAGTGTCTGGTGGTCCTGGACCTGTAAAACTTCAAGAGTGACAGTTTTAACTTTATAGTGTCTTATACGGACTTAGCTGGAGGGAAGTTTTGGGCATCAGTATCATATTTTATTTCTTTTAAGAGTCTAAAAGTAGAAGTACCATTATAAATGACTTGAGTACAGCTCCTTTTTTGTTACCCTTGAAATAGTATACTTGTATCTGGTTATACTTCGCTGATAGATGTTCAAGACCAAGTAGATAGGCTAATGTTGGGCAAACATAAATTTTTATATCATTATTTTGCTGTCAAGGTCCAGCAAAGCTCCTTAGGGTTGCTCTTAGGGACTTTGTGAGACTTTTCCTCTACCAATTGTGCCATCTGCCAGGACGGGTCATGTTTTTGCTGACACATGGCTTTCCTTAAAGCATAGAGGATATTTTCCTCCCTAATGACCCTCATTTTTTCAGAATATGTGCTGATAGCTCCCAGTCTCTGGGACTTTCATGATACCCTTGATCAGAAGGTCATATGACTTATTAGAGTTTCAGGGGCCATAGGGGAGTCCCATCATTCCCTGGGTCCTATTTGACCTTGGAGGGTGAGGGCCAAAATAGTGGCTATTTTTTCTTAGCTCTTTTATTTCCTGATTGTTCTCTAAGTCAAAGTTGTTGGACATACAGAAGGTCAGTTTCACCAAGACTTTTTAAAGTTGTCTTGCAGGTAACAGCTATCATCTCAAAACACTGGATGTTGTACTTCCTTCAGTAGGTATCCCATCTGAGGTGCCAAAATGATATGGGGTGTCTCCTTTTACTGGACTCTTGTCCAGTGGATTTTGACAAATGAAGTCCAAGGACTAATGAAGGATATAAAGAAATATGTAAGCCAAGGAAAGATAGAAAATAGAAAGACAGAATAGCTCCCACACAAGGGAGGGGCTCTTGAAAAGAGTAGCCAAGATTTTTAAAAATTCTTAGTGTCCATGGTAACACAGAGATGCATCACACAGATTCCCCTTCTATGGGGAATGCAGTCAGCAGACAACTTCGAAGGATTCGCTGCTTCAGGGTCTGCTCAGTTGAGACCCATCTTGTTCATCTTTCCCATAACTGCATGCATTCAGTGATGAAAATCCAGCCTGCATCATACACAATGAAAGAGTAAAAAGAGCTGGCCATTTTGACTTGATATGCAATGCTGATGGGCAATACTTGATCCAGAATTCTTAACTGAGTTGGCCAATGCTATGTCAAGCTTGCATCACAGTTTAATTTCCTCCTCTGCCTAATCTTGCTTCTCCTCCTCTTTTCATAGGTGTTGATCCCTAATCTATCTCGGGTTCTGCTTCCAGAGAATTAAACCTGCTCCATATCTCTATTTCCTGTTCTGTAGAATAATGCCTATCTGTTCTGTTGGTTAACTGAGGCAATAAATGTCAAATGATCAGTAAATTGCATCTATGACTATTCACAAACCAAAGATGAGGTTTTATTTGGAGAAGATAGCTACAAAGTCCTATATTAAATAAGCCAAAAAGTAATGACGGTGGAACTCATTGTTGTATAGAGATTGATACTCTAAAGGTAAATGTCATAATAAAGCTTTTATTAGAAGAGGGATGGGGCAAATTTAAGATGGTTTGAATTATAAAAATATTCACAAAGATGAGTCAGCTCTGCATAGAGGCCTCAGGAGTAAAGGGCAGAAAGAATTAGAGACCAGGGCACAGGAGGCCTAAAAGGAGCCTGTGCATTGGGACTACTCTTCAGGGGATGGGCTCTGACACTCTGAAAGACTGGAAGTGATCACAGCAGGCATGCAGTCACAGCAAGACTGGAGGGCTGGACAGGTAACCAAGCCAGGGACTCTTAATGAGAGTTGGCTACAGTAAAAGATCACAGGCACTAGCAGTACTCCCGAGCCAGATGAGGATGCTGACTTGATCCTGAGCTCCTTCTCTTGGCTCTTTAAAGTGTCCCTTGTAGCGTGGTGGCTCACACTTGTAATCCCAGTACTTTGGGAGGCGGAGACCAGAGGATCCGGGTTCGCGGCCAGCCTCAGCTAGCTCTCTCTCTCTCTCTCTCTCTCTCTCTCTGTGTCTCTCTCTCTCCATGTCTCTCTCTCTCTCTCTCTCTCTCTCTCTCTCTCTCTCTCCTCTCTCCTTAGTGAGGCCCTCCGTAACTTTGTGAGACCCTGTTTCAAAATAAAGTATAAAAAATAGGGCCAGGGGTGTCGTGCGGAGGTAGAACGCACCTGGGTTCAATCCCCAGTACTGCAAAAAAATAAAAAAATAAATAAAGTGTCCCTTGTGAGAGATTTGGTTCCATGCTGTGAGGTAGATAGGACTGATCCAAAAAATGGTGTAAAATAGCCACCGCTGCATAAAATGCACATGGTTGGGGGTATAGCTCAGTTGTAGAGTGCATGCTTAGCATATATAAGGCTCTCAGTTGTTTGATTCTCAGCACCAAAAAATAGAGGAATAAAAATAAAAATACAGACACACACACACACACACACACACACACATTCAGAGAATACCTGAGGAGGCCCTTCTCCCCGTACTTCCCTGTTGGCAGATTTCTACATACTGTGTTTCTATCATTTACTTGCTGTGAGACCTCAGGCAAGTTACTTAATCTCTTTAAGTTCCATTACTTCATCTGTTAAAAAAACATGAATAATAACACCTACCTGGAAGATTGATATGAGTACTAAATAAGAGAGATAAGTAGTATTATGTGTTTCAAGTTAACATACATGAAAACAACTATGACAGTGCCTGGCACAAAACCAGCATCCTAATAAGTGCATTTTCCTTTCTTCATTCTCACATAGGTAGGAAAGTTAAGAGTTCCTGTATCTAGTTTATTTGTATATTTAAAACATGGACCTAGAAGAATTAGCTTCTCTTATATTTTATGCACTTGCGAGAATTATATTATGTGCTTACATTTTTGTGCCAATGTATATGTTTATCTCTTTGATTTCCTCGTGAAAACAACATAATGGATTTGTGCTTGCTTGGAAAATGTTTTGTCTTTTAATTTTTTGCATGTGTACATGCTTTGATATATCTGCAGTTTGATATCTCAGCAAGATATTAGGATTAGAAGACATGAAATCATTCTTCTAAGAGGAACTATGGGGGTTACATGGAAAGAACAGTTACCCACCCCCCCAACCTAATAACTGGAGGATCTATAGTTACAGGGACTGTAATTGACCAGGGGCCCAGTTTCTAAGCTGAAAATTTATCACCCCATTTGTGCTGAGACCTTGTTTCCTAGCCAATAGCTGAGTACAATGGAGATAGGTAGGCAGGCCCATTCTGGGACACAAAGGACCCTCTGATGAGTGACATTGGCTTAAGAACTCTCTGGTGGGCTTTCCAAGCCTTCCTTAGAGTACACAGCAATCTACAATCCTTCTACTCAATTTACTTCTTGCTTTCCATTGCTCAGAATCAACCTTGCACTGTAGTCTAATAACTCTCCTATCTCCCCATTTTTTCTCATAGGAATTTCCATAATTAAATTCTTGCTTATTTGGTCCTGACTTGGCATCTGCTTTTTGTAGAACACAGTCTAATGTATTACTTGTGTACTGTTATGACAATATTGAATATACAAGTTCTTATTTTGTTTTCTATTATCCCTTGTTCAACAAGTAATCTTTTAATAGCAGAAATCTGTTTTATAGGAGGTGGGAAGACATTAAAGCTAGTTAGTAGAAATTGCAGGATTAAATTAATCAATTTGGGAGAAACTGAAGGTCAGCCAGCATGAAAAATGAGCATGGGAAACAGAGAGAAACTTGGAGAATTCACATTATTTTAACTATAAAAATGAGGATAGCTAAGAGCATGGTGGGAACTGAACCAAATAAAGTAAAAGGCTTTGTTAGAACTTTTCAGAGCTACCCCGTACATGCTCCACTCATGTTCGTCCTAGCATGGAATCCTTTCCTTATTTATCTGACTTTATAATGAGAAAAAGAACATGCGAATGAAGTAAGCAGTAATTCAAAGCAAAGCAAAATGGAGTGAGGTATTTGTTTGTAGTAAGATCAAGAAAAGTGGGGAGAAGTTTGACCTAGAAAGAATGCATGTTTTTGTGTGGCAATAAATATGCATTACCTGGTACAATAGAGGCACCTGTCAGATCACCTGAAGGCCAGAAAACTACAGCAGCTTCACAGAGGTCCCAATTATGACAGTCATTTTAGTTGCCCAATAAAAAGGAGATTTAAAACGAGAAGTCCCAAAGATGGGACTCATAAAAACAAGGATGCAGGGAGGACTCCAGGGATCAGGGCCATTACTATTTGCCATCTATCAACCAGTTTGGAAATGAAGTGCTTCATATTATAACATTTGGTAGAGGAATAGCAATGCTGACTGGCTGAATATCAGCCCTGTTTAGTCCTCTGATGCTGTTGGAGTCAGTATCAACCCCATATAACCATGTATCTATGGTATCCAACATAGTAGTTGGAAAGAAAACTTAGAAAACCCAAATCTGGAGGAATCATCTCCATATCCTTTGAGCATATTTTTCATATCTGCTCAGCTTTCTGGTAGGAATGCTACCCCTGCCATTATCATAGGCATTTCTCCAAGTGATTTAGAAAACATGTTCTCCAATAGCATAGATATAAATATCTGAGTAATATTCTATCTTATGATTTCAGCACAATTTATTTAGGCATTTTCCTATCATAAGGTCATTTATGTTTTTCCAATTTTTTACATAAAGATGAACATTTTTTTCTCTGCTGTATTTTAGATGATTTCCCCAAAGTGGAATTACTAGGTTATGACGATATAAACATTTTTTAACATTTTTGATATCTAGGGTTGTATAACTTCTGAGAAAGACCAATGTACATTTCTAAAAGTAAGATATGAGTATACAAATTTAGTTCATTGCACCATTGCCACTAGTATTATCTTGCTATGCTCATCAGAATCTTAGAAGTAAAATATTCCATTTGTTTTGAATTTTTATGCTTAATGAAGACCAGATTTGGGGCTGTTTCACCATTTGCAAATTTTTGCACATGCACAATTAACTGCTTAGCAAGATATTGGAAACGTAGTGGTTTTGCTTACTACCTTCTTAAAGGTAATACTTTATTTTCTTTCTTTCTTTATCTTTATTTCTTTATTTTTGCAGTACTGGGGATTGAACCCAGGGGCATTCTACCTCTGAGCTACACCCCCAGCCCTATTTTTTATTCTTTATTTTGAAACAGGGTCTCACTAAATTGTGGAGGGCCTCACTAAGTAGCTGAGGCTGGCCGTGAACCCGGATCCTCCAGTCTCAGCCTCCCAAGTACTGAGCTTACAAGCGTACGCCACCATGCCTGGCTTAAAGGTAATATTTTATATATTGAATATATTGAACCTTTGTCACCTTGCCAGCAATATTTTCAGCATAATTTGTCTTTGCCTTTTAACATTTTTGTGTGTGTGTGTGGTACTGGGGATTGAAACCAGGGGCATTCTACCTCCGAACTACACCCCCAGCCCTATTTTTATTCTTTATTTTGAAATAGGGTCTCGCTAAGTTGCAGAGGGCCTCACTAAGTAGCTGAGGCTGGCCGCGCACCCAGATCCTCCTGTCTCAGCCTCCCAAGTACTGGGATTACAAGCATGCGCCACACCTGGTTTGCCTTTTAACATTTTAACAGTAGTTTTTGATTTACAGACTTTTAAATGTACTCTTATTGGTTCATTGTAATCTCACATCATTATGTAGTTCAGAGTGATAGGGGCATACTTGCACACAGCACTTGGTGAGCTTCCCCCCGGCTCCCTTTCCATTCTTTCCCCTTGCACAAATATAATATTGAGGTTGGCATTTGTAATTTCACATATATGCATAACTTCAGTGGCAATATTTCCTTCAGAAGTTTAATATAAAGTAGCCAATATCTAGCATTTTTCACTGCCATTAAATTGGAAAAATCCTTTCTTGGATAATTTCTAATCCAGTGGTCTACATAAATGTGACAGACTGAACCACAGCCTCCCCAATGTGTCCACATCCTAAACCTAGGTACTCTGAATCCCTGCTACTTTAGATGGCAGCATTTACACTGCAGATTTGATTAATTCAAGGCTCTGGAGATGGAGAGATTATCATGGTCTATTGAGATGGGCCTGATGTACTCATAACAATCCTACAGACAGTCTTAAAGACATAGAGGGTGTCAGAGCTGGAGGAGAAGCAATGGGGCAAAAGAAGCAGATATTAAATTGTCATGGCCACTATGTGGAACACATATTTTCAAAAAGAGCTCTGTTAAAGCCAAACTCCCAAAGCACACCTGGGTGTGGCTCACCACACTCCAGCATGATGTGTAGTGCTCAAGCCTATCTCTCACAGCACACAGGCATGGCACAACACACCCAGGGTATCAGGGGCAATACACAGCCCACAGGCACCAGGCACAAGGTGCAACATGCAGGCATGAAAGGCAAATAGCAGGCGCAAGACCTGCTGACCAGGAGCACCTGGACAACCACATGGAGCCCCTAGCAACCTGAGGACTATAATTGTCAGCACCTGAGACTGAAAATCCATAGCTTCTTTTGCCAAGGAACCTTGCCACCTGGCCATTCTAACCACCAATAATGAGGCCGAACACTGACCTAGAAGCCATGCTGGTAGCCAGTGAGCAATTTCTCACTTTCGGTTCTGGTTGGGCACTGGTGAAGGTCAGGCCTGAAGACCTGGACCAGACTCACAACTCAACCAGATCTGAGACTCTGACACAGTCAGCTGGACTCCATGGTAAATGGACTGCCCAACCTGCTTCCCAGTGTAAATGCTGCCATCTAAAGTAGCAGGGATTCAGAGTACCTACATTAAACTAGGAAGTTGATAAATAATAGAAATTTATTTCTCACACTGCTGTAGTCTGAGGAGTCTGAGATCAAGGTGTTTGCAGGTTAAGTATCTTGTGAGGGCTGCTCTGTGCTTCCAAGACAGCTCCCTCTTGCTGTGTTCTCATGTGGCAGAAAGAGGCAAAGAGTGAATGCCATGTCTTCAGGTGGCAGCAGAGATGGAAGGGACAGGCAGCTCTCCACACCTCATTTGTAAGAGGATTAATCCCACTTATCTCCCAAAGGCCCCACCTCTTTTTTTTTTTTTTTTGCGGTACCGAGGATTGAAACCAGGGGTGTTCTACCTCCGCGCTACACCCCCGGCCCTATTTTTTATACTTTATTTTGAAACTGGGTCTCACGAAGTTGCGGAGGGCCTCACTAAGTAGAGAGAAAGAGAGAGAGAGGGCTGAGGCTGGCCTCGAACCCGGATCCTCCGGTCTCCGCCTCCCAAAGTACTGGGATTACAAGCGTGCACCACCACACCTGGCCCCACCTCTTAATAATATCAATTTGGGGGTTAAATTCCAACATAGGAATTTGGGGAGGACAACAGCATTTAAACCATAGCAGTTATTTTTATTAAAACGGATACATATTATTCAATTAGGATTGATTACTTCCATAAGAATTTAAACTATGAATACTGTGTTCTTTATTTTAAGAGATCAACTGTTCTAAAAGTGAGACTCCCTTATACTATGTTTTATTATTGTAAATAACACTTCACTCTAGAGTCAAAAGTTGCCTGTGAAGAATTTTTAAACACTATCATGGATAGTAGCATATAAATTGACTCATAGGTCATGGAACCATGAGAAACTACATGTGAACCTGATGGGAAGGACTGTGTCCTCCAAATAAACTTTGATTGAACTAACAAGGTGAAATTGTGGTATTGTTTCTTTTGGAGAGGGGAGTATGTTCTTCAAGATGCACAGGGTATTTGGGTGGCCAAAGTAGTGGTGTGTGGTAGAGATAGCTCTGGCCCTTCTTTCTTAGTAATGGAACCTAGACATTGAGTTGAAAATTTTTCCTGACTGTATAGAAGACTTTAGTTCCAAGCTTTCTTTTCAGCATGATGTGGCATGTGATTAAGTTATATGCTGTTATGAGTTATAAGTGAAAATTTGGTACTGGATTTCCAGAAGGCTTCCTTAAAGGCTCTCACTCATCAGAGGATTGTCTCCTTTGCTCTTCTACCTCTTTCTGGAAAGATACCAACTCAGCCACGGAGCTGAGATCCTGCATCTGGGACCATGAAGCAATCTGGAGCAAGGACCCGGAGTCAGGAGGTGAAGCTAAAAGATGGAAGGAGACAGGATTACTGATGAATGAGGAGCCACCAGACCAGCCCCATCCTACCTACCTCTAAAGCACCTATGTGTTTGTAATAAATAATTTTCTCTCTTACTTAAGCCATAATTTAGATTTTTTTCATTATAAGCAGCTGAGCTTAATCCAAACTGACAAAGAACTCAAGTGATACAATCCTAAAATGCCCTCTTGACCTATCATCACTCCTCCAAGGGAAGATGAGGATGTGCTGCCTGGTGTCCTTCATACTTCACAGGAGGTTAATTAGTCCAAGAACTTCATAGCTTCTTAAGAGCTAGTCTCATCCAAACTATTTCTAAAAGAAATGCCACATAAATTCTATACCGACACAAGTTTTCTCTTGTATCAGTATAGAACTTTTATCAGGCACTAGACATTTACTGGGAATTTGAATGGTGGAGAACAAAATGACATCACCCACTGTATGACTTTTCTGTTGCCACTGTCATAAATCACTACACTTTTAATGGCTTAAAACAACATAAATGGTTTATCTTGCAGTACTAGAGTCCAGAAGATAAAATGAGTCTTATTGGGGGAAAATTAAGTGTCCAGAGAGCTAGTTCCTTTTGGAAATTCCAGAGGAGAATCCATTCCTTGTCTCTTCCAGCCTCTAGAGGCTGCTGACATTCCTTGGTTTCTGGCTGTTCTGAGCAGACTTAGCTGTTGGGAAACAACCAAAACATGGTGTCAGTCCTTTCAAGAATGTTTATTGCAATCGTGATGAAGACAGGTTCTTTATTCATTAACACTCCATGCAAACTTCATACAACTTACAATATTCTAGGCCACAGTTCATCATTGCTCTGTATTAAATAAAAAGTTAGCATCAACTAAGGGCCACAAT
This sequence comes from Glis glis, assembly GCA_004027185.1. NCBI lineage: Eukaryota > Metazoa > Chordata > Mammalia > Rodentia > Gliridae > Glis > Glis glis. The sequence continues at coordinate 29,824 of PVJS01004646.1, forward strand.
ATCAATATGACCTATTTCAGTTTTTAGCAAAAAATAAAAACACACACCCTCTACACACCTGCTCAGAAAAAGGCTTGAGGGAGACAGAGTTAGTCACTGGCCAATAGCCAGAGTGCCCTGTCACAGTACTGGATGAGGTTCCTTAATCAGCACATTACAGCAGTCCAAAGCCTCTGCCCTCTGGAAAGTCTTTCTAGTCTTTAAAAGTCAAGTTCTCTGGGAAGCAGACTCCAAAGCAGAGATTAGCATCCAGGAGGTCTGTTAGGGAGTACAATAGAGACCATTGAATGTGGGGGCAGAGGAAAGAACAGAATGAGTGGAGGGGGACACCAGGCTGTGATGGAGGCTCAGCCAAGGCCTCACCAAGCAGAAGGAGGTCTGAGGCTGGGTTGACCCTGTAGAGTAGCTTTGAGTTTGGTCAGGGAGGCCAAGACTTTATGTACCTGCACCAACCAGTCATTGATGTAGACTGTCTCCAGAAACTTGGGTAAAGTACCTCTCTCTAGTAATGGGAAGTTCCCTGAATGACAGCTGAGGGCTCGTAGCCAGGAACACTCCCAGAAACTGGGGGAAATACATTCTTCAGTCCTGAAGAAGATCCGTATCGGAGCCTCATAGCCTCCACCACACTGGTCCTCTTTCTTTTATGACCACAACTGAGGTGGGAATTTGGAGACTGGCTTTAGGGGAATGCACAGTCTCATCATTCTACTTCCTATTTGTGCAAGGGTCAAAATACAGTTTGGGTATTTAACTGTCATAGGCTTAGTATAATCTAGTCAGGGTTCTCTCAAAAACCTAGCAGGGTTTCTGTCATCTTTCAGTAAGTTCCATATACAAATAACCAGTTTGAAGAGCTTGTACAATCAAGCTCTTGTTTAAGCCAGAGAGACTTACTAGCCACTATGCTTTGCTCATTCTCTTGTTCCCATTTTAATGATCACTATCCTGAGGCTATTTGAAATAGGATTAGGCTGGAAGACAACTCTTAATCTGATCTTTATCAGTGAGCTGGCTCCAATTGCCAGGCAAATAACTTTCATAAGATTTGTTTGAACACTTGAGGTCAAAACCTCATCTCTTTCTAAGGCTATAGTTGTTCAGTCTGAGTAAGGAAGCAGTTGATTTTTTTAAAAACTGACTTCACTTTCAAGCGCAGTTTTAGAGTTCACAGCAAAATTTAGGGGAAAGTACAGAGTGCCCATCTAGTCCCCACCCCCACACATGCACATCCTCCTCTACCATCAAATACGCACCAGTGTGGTTAATTTGTTACAAGTAATGAACATACATTGATATATCATCATCATTATCAAAAATCCATAGTTTACCTTAGGACTCAGTCTTGGGGTTGTACATTCAATGGACTTTGACAGACATATAATGACATTATCCACCATAATAGTATCATAAAGAATAGTTTTACTGCCCTAAAAAATCCCTTATGCTCTGCCTATTCATCCCTCCCTTTCCCCGACCCCCAACAACCTATTTCCATGGTTTTGTTTTTCCCAGGATGTCATAGAGTTAGAACCATATGTAGCCTTCTCAAATTTGTTCCTTCACTTACTTATGGGCATCTTGGTTGATTCCAGATTTGGAGAATTAGGAATAAGCTGCTATAAACATCTGTGCAAGTTATGTAGACATAAGTTTCTAATTAATTTGGGAAAATACCACAGATGAATTTTTTACCCTCTACAAGATTCCAACTTACTGAAGACTCATTCTATTTTTATTACAGGCCATAGGCCCGTGGCTTCTCTTAGCCAAGTGCTAGTTCTTTCTGCCTCCTAATTTGAGTTGATCTATATCTTACAGGATTTTGCTGAAAGAATCAGCTTGTACACAATAACAGTTTGAATTTGTATTAGTCGGCTTCACGGTACTACAAGAAAATATCCGAGGCAACTCACTTTAAAGAGAAAAGGTTTATTTAGCTCATAGTTCTGAGGATCCAGTCCAAGATGAGGTGGCCCCATTTCTTTGGGACTCTGGTGAAAGTTCTGAATGACAATGGTGGGAAATGCATGTCAGAGAAAATCACCCATATGAAGCAGAAAGCATGATAATACCCCCAGTGGCCAAAGAAATTCCCACTAAGCCCCACCTCTTAAAGGTCCACAGCACCTCCCAATACCATCACCACAGTAGTGTGCTAAATGTCTTGGCTAATGTTACAGGTTTAGTCAGCATGAGTTCTGCCACCCAAGGATTGCTTGACATCCTATAAGTAGGTTCACTGGGGAGAAATATTAAATTCTTAATATTTCCCTACTTTCATCCTGAAACCAAATCCACAAATTTAGTTCTGATGTTCTCTGTATACAATCCTGGAAAAATGACTGTACTTCAGATAACAGAATCATCTCTGACTAGGTTACTCAGAAAAGGATTTATTTCAAATCCAAAGTGTTTGTGCTCAAGTAACCCTTACTTGACTTAATAATGTCCCTTAAGTGCAAGAATAGTGATGCTAGCAATTCAGATATGCCAAAGAGAAGCCATAAAGTGCTTCCTCTAAGTAAAAATGTGAAAGTTCTCAACCTATTAAGGAAAAAAAATATGCTAAAGTTGCTAAAGCCTATAGAAAGAACAAATTTATTCATGAATTTGTGAGGAGGGAATAAGAAATTTATGCTAGTTTTGCTGTTGCACCTCAAACTGCAAAAATTATGACAACAGTGTGTGATAAATGCTTAGTTAAGATGGGAAAGGCATTAAATCTGTGTGTGTATGTGTAGGAAAAAACATGGTATATAAAGGATTCTATATAAAGGTACCACGCACAGTTTCAAGTATCCACTGGGGCTCTTGTATCTCCGTGGATAAAGGAGGACATTGGTACCTCCCAGATGGTCCTTGTCAGGAAAGTCACGTGGCCTCTGCTTCATGATTTTCATTTCTATGTTCAAAGTCTCACCCAGGTGTGTCTTCATAAGCTGTCACATGCCAAATCCTAACTGCAAAGGAGTCTGGGAAATGTGATCTCTAACTTACCTGCCTCGAGAGTTCTGAAAGACATATAAAGGAGTGACTCTCACATGTCTGAAGACATTCCTGGTGATCACAACTGGGTGGGGGTGATACCAGCATTTGGTAGACAGAGGCCAGGAATTCTGCTAAACATTCTATAATGCATAGGGCAGACCTCATGACAAAGAATCATCCAGACCCAAATGTCAATGGTCATTCTAGAGAGCCTGCCTCAAACTTTCTCCTCTTATTGACAGTCCCTGTAATAACAGAAGCTCTAAGACTCATTTGGGGAGACTCAGAAGCAGAGATCTGGACTCCACAGAGTCTTACTCTAAATACTGAGTGCCCACCACTCCCTACACACATACCCACCCACTTTGTAAAAGCCTATAACCAAGATAGGTGCTATGTATTGTAACCACCCACGTTTTAGGCTTCTACTCCACTTCATCAGGCCCCTGCATCACTGCATCTTGGAACTGAAAAAAAAACTTAGTATAAATATAAAAATCTCTTTTCTTCCAATCTAGTCTTAAAGAATTTGACAAGTATCTACATCAGCCACTCACCAAAGCCATCTCAAGTTCTGTTTTGGGTTGAGGCTCCCCAGAAGTGAGCCCTGATTTGAGGACTTGAATATAGTTTATTTAGAGGTGTTTTCCACACCGTAGGGAAATGAAAAAGTCAAACAGGGAAGGGAAGGCAACTAATAATTGGTTTGTTTTCTAGTTGTGGATTAGGCATTTAATGTCCACCTATAAGATAATAAAAGCCAATATTGAGCACACGCCCCCATCATCCCACTCAAAGGCTAAGGAAGTTGGGTTATTCATACATTCTCTTAGTTTCCTATTTCTCCTGTAACAAATTACTACCAACGTGGTGGCTTCTAATTGCACATGTCTGACTTTGCAGTCGTGGAGGTGTGAAGCCCACGGTGTATCACACTGGGCTACAGTAGAGGTGATGGCAGGACTGCCTCTGAGGCTTGAACAGAGAGTCGTTTCCTTGCTTTCTCAGCTTCCAGTGGCCACCTGCATTCCTTATCAGATGTCCCCTTCCTTCGTCTTCAAGCCAGCAGTACAGCATCTCCAAACTTGTCAGGACTGTAGCCTCCTTCCACTGATACGGACCATGTGATGCCATTGAGTCCCTCTGAATCATGTAGGATAGTGTTCCATCTCAACATCATCACTTAGTCATATCTACAGAGTATCACTTGTCAGTTAAGGCAGTATATTCAGATTTTGGAGAATGAGGTTATGATCCTCTTTAGGCAGGCCATTTCCTGTACTGCATCCATCTACTCTCATCAGTTATTAGACTGATTCCAAGAGGAATATTAGCACGTCAACCTGCGCTCAGGTATGCCAAGCAGGCCCTGGAGGTCAGGGAAAGCTCATAGGCAAAGAAATGCATGTGTCAGCAACTGGAATCTGGGCCGTGTTCAAGAAGTGGGAGGGATGAGGGGTATAGGTGGGAGTCAGACACAATCAGCTGCAAGGTTTCTTGGATATAAGTCAATACTGGGAGGACACAGACATCTCTTGCTTAGGTTTTGTCTTGTTTTAAGAGACAGAGAATACACGACCTGTATAAAAATATTGTTTATATGTATATAAGAAGAGGTTCATATAAAAGTGAAGGAGGCTCACAGATTTCCAAAAGCAAACCAACATATTTTAATACTGTAAAAAAAAGAGAAAGATAAATGGAAAATCACTGAAACTCCCTCTCTTTAAAAGAGATTGATTCCAAGGGACAAAATATACTTTTGGAAACCTTTTGCTCATAAAATGACTTTAAAATTCGTTGTTTATTTGAGGGAGATGGTGATGGCAGTGGCAAAGCTTTTTAATCTTACCAAATCCTCACATCAAAACAAACAGGGTAGGAGCTGGGTGTGGTGGCGCATACCTATAATCCCTGTACTTGGGAGGCTGAGGCAAGAGGATCTCAGGTTCAAGGCCAGTCTCAGCAACTTAATGAAGACCTTCAGCAACTTAGTGAAACACTGTTTCAAAGTAAAAAATAAAATAGGGCTGGGGGTGTAGCTCAGAGGTAGAACACCCCTGGGTTCAATCCCCAATACCAAAAAACAAAACAAACAAACAAAAAACAGTGTAGGGCTGGGAATGTGGCTTAGTGGTAGAGTGCTTGCCTAACATGTGCAAAGCCTTGGGTTCAATCCCCAGTACTTAAGCAAAAAATAGGGCAACTAGATAGAAAATTTGAAGATTCATAAATAACATTTACAAAAACAAACAAGTAAATAGGTAAAGTTGTCCACAAAGTATAGAATACGGGCAGATGAGGCCAAACTACCAATAGCATAAATGTGCACGTATCAGCCTTTCTGCAAGAGGAAGCCAAAGAGGGACACAATGGGGCATCTGGCAGATCACGAATGGGAGAACCCCAAACAGCCAACAGGAAACACTATGGACAAAATGGAAACAGCAACTTCCCCTGGTGGCCCTGCCCACTCCATTCACATGTATTCACAGGAGACTGCTATAAGAACTAAAGAGGCTGGAGAAGTGCAGTCTGTATGAACTTTCAAAGCTGAGCCACCATGGCTCCTTCCAGGGCACGACCCTGTACTGAGTAGAAATTGTTAGGGGTGGCATCAAAGTAGAATAGGACAAGGATAATAAAGATGAAGAAAATAAATTGCTTATCAGAAGATAGAGGAAATGGAGTACAAAAAGCAAGCCACACTATTTAGCTCTATAAAGAAAGAAAGAAAAAAACACCCAGAAAATAGAGTTCTCTGAAGTTAGAAAAGCTTCCTTTAGTCATTCCTCCTTCTAAAAATTTGAGAAGCTAATTAGGAAGCAGGACAGTATTGCGGTCAAGTCCCACACAAAGTTATTATAAGAAAAGAGACTACAGAATAGAATAATTTCCCTGCAAACAATGAAAGCATGCCAGAGACACATGTCTACAGAACAGATTTTTAAAGAGCTTAAAGAAATTAAATAACATAAGACATGAAAGCTCAACAAAATTTAGATTCTGAAAACTAAAAATGAGGCGATTCAGAAAAGAATTAGGAAAAAGAAAGAACACAAGAGTGAATTCACCCAACAGATAATTCTTTAATAAAAACAAGGTAAAAGTAAGACAAGTTTTTAAATTCAAAAGAAATAAATAGATAAAAATATTTGAAAAAGTAACAAATGTTGAAAGTAGGCAGAGTCAGCATATAGTTAAAATAAATCCCTGATGAAGAGAACCAAAGCAGGAACAAAAATACTAAGAATTAGAAAATTTTCCTGAAATTATCCTAACACCGTTACTTGTATAATATGGAGTAAGGTAAGTAATTGTGGAATAATCCAATTTTAGCACTCCCTATGCCTTTGAGAAACATGTTTCTCCATGTGAAAGAAAGTAGATATAATGAAGAGCAAGTTGAGTCAGAGACTCCATAGAGTTCCTAAATTTGCATTGGAGATATTAAATATTTTATCCTGAAATTTGTATGTACATACAAACACAGCTATGAAACAGAGGGATAGGGAAAAAAGGAAGAAAGGAAGAGAAGGAAGGAAAGAAAGAAGAAAAGAAAGGAGAGAAAGAGGGAAAGAAAACCTGTCCTAGTTCTAGCCACTGAAGAGGCCTAGAAACAATGATCAACCCAGAAGTAATCAGCATCTCCACTACTTAGATTGTGGTCTTGATATACAACTTCCCACTTTGAAACAAAACAAAATAACAACAACAACAACAAAAATTGGGTTCTTGTAGAAATAGATGACTTGGGTCCGGAAGCATAAAATGTACAAAGTAAACTGAAACATCTCGTCCTGCTGTGATATTTTGATATATGTACTTTGGTTGTCCATCATGGTTCCTAGTTCATAACTCCTTCTCCAAGACAGGCCATAGACACTAGAATTTCTATTCCCCACAGCAGGTCATAGAAGCTCTAATCTTCCCCTACCTTTCTGACTTGTAGCTTGTCATAAAAAAAATACCTTGACCTACCCTTGTCTGATAGGAGGTCATAAGACCCTCCTCATTCCTGAGGGGTCCTGCCCCTTACCCTGGAGAAAGGAATTATACCAGAGGCCAAGAAGAATCTGAAGAGACAGGCCTTGCAGGGTTTTCCCACCCAGTCCATTAGTGACCATGCTTATATAATAAAGCCTCCATAAAAACCCCAAAGAACAGTACGTAGAGAGCTTCTGGATAGCTGAGATTCCCCGATGGTGGTGTGTCCAGAGAGGGCAGGGAACCTCCACACCTTCTCCCCCATACCTCACCCTGTGTATCTCTTCATCTTGTCCTTTATAATAAACACAGAATTTATATTTCTGTGATTTATAATAAATCACAGAAATATAAATTCTGTGAGCCACTCAAGCAAATTAGTTGAACTTGAAGATGGGATGTGGGAACTCCAACTGATAGCCAGTAGGTCAGAAGCATGGGTCAGAACCTGGGGATTGGAGGAGAAAGTCTTCGGGACTGAGCCCTCAACCCGTGGGGTCTGATGCTCTCAGATAGTGAGACAGTGTCAGAACTGAATTAAATTAGAGGGCACTCAGCCAGTGTCCACTGCAGGATTGCTTGATTGCTGGTGGGGGGAAATTCCTGCACCTTTTGAGTTCACAGGATCTTCTGTATAGATTGTGGTGTGAGGACAGAGAAAGGACAGACACTTTGTTTTTCCTGCTCAACACACATATATAAAGCAAGGAAACTATGAAAAGTTACCAGGATTATGCCAAAAGGATTTGGAGCCAACTTGAAGAGGCTCCCATTGGCCAAAGGGGACACTTGAGCTTCTCAGTGGATAATAATTGTAATTTATTAAAACTCATCAAATATGAAGGAAGGAAGGGAGCAGGGACAGACAGAAGGCAGGGTGCCCATCCTCACCAGACCAAAGGACAAGAGCTAATATCAGTTCTAGTTTGAGAGTTTGTCTTCTACATTGGATTGATCATAGTGGTTATTGAATTAGAACTGTGCTTACATAATTATCCCAGGATGCTCTAGTACTCAAGAAAAAGCAGAATAGCCGTGGCCTACAAGATTGCTTACCCAGAGGCAGGGCGGCAGGTTATTTCTACTGAATAAAGTTTGAAGAAATGGTGGAGGATAAAAATAAAGTTATGTTTTTATTATAATCTATATGTCATATTTACCCAATAAACTATTTGCATAAGATATGATGGATTCTGTCTCCATAGAACTGATAGCCCAGAAAGATTTTACATGTATTTAAATATTCACAGTATAAAATAGTATTAAATAACTGTCATAATGGAGACATGATAAAATGTCTGCAGTTCAGTAGGCAGAAATATTACCTCCCTAGGAGCAGGAAGGATGGATGGAGAAGGAGAAGGAGAAAGAGACCTAATGCTGTTCTGCTCATACTAGAGTCTGTCAGAGCTTGGGCTGCCCCCAAAGTACATCTTAAACCAACATCACCATCCAGCTAGATGCTATGTGAGGGACCACAAAACACAGAGCAGTGCTTCACAAACTATGTGTGGTAAAAAAAAAAAATTATTTTTTTCTTTCCAACTTGCTCCGATCCCTACACTTGTAAAAAATCAATAATGGTTACTAGAAAAATGATCTAGTGCTTAGATATTGTGGCAATGTCATATTGCTGCAAAATTTTCCACAAGCTTACTTTCAGTTTCTATACTTTCACTGCTGTCAGTTTAAAAATAAACACCAATGCACTCTGAGCAGCACTAAAAGGAACCGACACGATGGCAGGGTCCTATTCCCGGCTTTGTCATTAGCTGTCTTTGTGATTGTATCAACCTCTGAAACTTCTCTGGACCTATGTTCCCTTTTTTTTAATAGAATAAGGGAATTAAATTTGCTCTAAGACTCTAGGTTGTGAGGTGCTTAACTGTCAGTTGGCATGAAAGAGCCTGATCCATTATCATTCTGCCTACGCTCGCGCTTGTCCTTGTGTGAGTGAGAACCGTTTTCTTCTGGGAGCCTGTGTGCATCAGCTTCTCATTGCTGTGACAAAGACCTGAGACAAACAGCTCCGAGGGGGAGGGGTTTATTTGAGCTCACTGTGTCAGAGGACTCAGTCCACGGTCAGCTGGCTCCAAGGCAAAAACATCATGGTCGCAGGGTGTAGCAGAGGAAGCTGCTCAGATCAGAAGGAGGGGTGAGGGAATGAAAGGTCTGGGGTAAGACCCAAGGGCATGCCCCCAGTGACCTACTTCCTTCAACCATGCCCCACTGCTGACAATCTCTACCCCATCCCAGTGGTCCATTCAGCTCTCAGTGGGTTAATCCACCTATGAGGTCACTTCCCCAAAGCTCCACCTCTGGACATCGCTGCATTGGGGACCAAGCCTTCAACATGAGACTCGGGGGACATTCCAGATATAAACCATAACAGAGCTGTTTTCCAGTGCTCTCTAATATTTTGAGTTATATTACTTTGGTTTGAGGCTGGAAGATTAGTCAGGGATACACAGGCCTCTGGAGTCACTTTCTGCAACAGTATTCTAAGCTACTCTTTAATCACTTCTAATCACAGTGGTATAAAAACCACAGGAAATCAAAAACAAAAAAACATTAACCTGAACCACCAACCCCAGCTACCATAATAGGATCCATGACTCACTCACTCAGTATTCCTAGGTACCAGCATCTTGCATACCTGTGTGTTAGTGTTTCTTCCTTGCCCAGCCACCTTGAAAGGGTCAGTGCATTTATAACACTTATGTAGTATTAATGCCAAGCACAGAGCTAGGCACACAGTAGCTGCCCAATGACTGTTTCTCAAACAAGTAAATGAATGAAGGAAAATGATGCATTTCCTTTGAAAATCTCCTGACTCTACTAAGTTTTTCTTTATCCTTTTTCTCTCTGGCCCCTTACTAGATCTGCCCTAATTCTAGTGCCTTTGGGGAAAGAGAAGAGAGAGTACAAAAACAGATCGGTTTCGTAGTTTAATAGATCTGGGTCCATATTTCGGCTCCCCCTTTCTTTTAATCAGAATAGTAATTATAATATTGATTGCATCATGCTTTGATACAGTTACATACAGCCCTCAAATCTAAGTAGCTAAACACAATGTTTATTCCTCACTTTTCAAATGTCTGCTAGAAATCCAGTGACTGGAAGGCAAGACTCCTTCAGCAGTAACTCAGTGATTCAGGGTTTTTCCTGTTTGTAGTTCTGTTATCCCCGCATGAGGGGAACAGAGACACTAAAGACTTATGTAGGGGCTTCTCACTGCTTTGTCTTGTATCTCATTGAGCTATTATGTGGCCCTACTCAACTGCAAAGGAGATGGGATATAAACCTTTCGTGTCCAAGAAGGAAAAATATCAAATGAAATGCTGAACACAAGCACTGTCTTGGCCACCCTCTCTAAACTCATGAACCTGATGATTTAACTAGCCTGTCTGTTTTCTCCCCGGGGAAATGATGATAAGAAAATCCACATAATAGGATTTCTTCGAGAATGACAATGAACGTCCATGTGTGGAGTTCACTGTATGATGCTTTCACATGGTTGAGGCTCAGTGGTTGTAGATCCTTTTTCCTCCTAGGTAATACCATCCAATAAACTTGCCATAATACAACAGAATCACTGAACAATAGGTATTTCCATGTCCCAAACTACATACATCTGACCTAATTTCTCCTGCTTTTAATTATTTTTCTTCCTACTGGGTTGTCAACAAACCCATACCTATATGTATTTTTTTCAGTACTGGGAATTGAACTCAGGGGCACTCTACCCCAGAGCTACACCCTCAGCTTTTTTGGTTTCACATTTTGAGACAGGGTTTTGCTGCCTCTGCAACTGCGATCCTCCTGTCTCAGACTCCCAAGTATTGGGATTACAGGTGTGCACCACCGTATCCATCTCCTTTATGTAATTTTTAAGATGGAGTTTTTGATGCTTCTATTAGTGGGCATACACAATTTACCATAACAATCCCAACCATTATCTCTAATTAGTATACACACACACACACACACACACACACACATACACACACACACACATATATATATATATATATATATAATTTTGATGCAAATTATAATAAAGTCAGAGTTCTAAACATCAGGTCCACAAAAGTGTTTTTTTTCCTCCTCTTTTCCTCCCTTTTCATACATACTATACAGTCTGGAGTGAATGAGATGCTAGGTATTATAATTGTTAATAAAGACAAATCTAAATAACACTATCAACCACTTTAATCAAACTGATTTCTATGGAACTATATACCTTGCAACTGCAGAATATGTATTCTTACCGAGTGTACATGGCATGTTTACTGAGATGGAAAAAATGGGGGAAATGGTAAAATAAATACTGGTGAATATATGGAGAAATTAGAGCCCTTGTACACTGTTAGTGGAGATGTAAAATGGTGTAGCCACTATGGGAAACAGCATGAAGATTCTTCAAAGTATTTAAAAAAAAACTGCCATATGATCCAGCAACCCTACTCTTCTCTTCCAGAGAACTGAAATCAGGGTCTTGAGGAGCTAGCTGCACTCTTATGTTCACCAAAGCATTATTCACAATAGACAAAATGGGGAAACAACCTAAGTGTCCATTGTTAGATAAATAAAGAATAAGGGAAAGACTTTAGAATGTGTTCAAAATTTGGCACCTAATTTTTGAAAATGAGAAGACATTCTTATAAGTATAAATCAGAATAGGATCAAACAAAAAATTGTTTAATTTTTATCTGGATTCCCCCCATTTAATAAAGTATGCTATATTTGCCTACCAGCTTAAAAACAATCTGGTATATTCATGCAATGGAAAACTATTCTACAATAAAAAAGTCTTATACTAATGAGCAAATTCACTATTTCCATTCATATAAAATCCTCAAATAAAACAAAAAGCCCCCAGTAAACTAGAAACATGGAAGGATAGACCGGTAAGGGGCTTTAGTGGGTATTCATGTTTTAAAGTAAAACTTTTTTCCCCCAAATAAAATCTCACGAGAAACTCCAATATATCAGACGAACATGTTTGGTTTTGGAGACAGTGGGAAGGAGCTGGAGCTCTCCCACTCTAACCCTGACAGCCCCGTTGCAGCTCAGCAGCACCAAAGTCTCCTGGGAGCAGGACTTAAAAACCAATGCTAAGCTTAATTCGCTCACCTCATTTTAGAAAGGGGACCCTGGGGCGATGTGCAGTAGACCTGAAAGACAAAAAGATGTTAGGGGATTGAGACTGCCAATAGTTATAAGCCAATGCTAGATCTGGATGTACCATCATCCATTAATAAATGGAGGAGTGAGACTCCCAAACATAATGGGGAGTCACCCATATCATTCACCGCCCTCTACATTAAAATAATAAATAGGAGAAGAAAGAGAAGTAATGCTTGGTAAACCTGACACCTATGTGCTTAAATCTTGTGCTATTACACTGCCCTCTGCTGGATGCATGTAGTATTTGTGAAGTCAAAACTAGTTCTAGCTGCAGTAGGCATGGTAACAGCATCATCATCATCACCATCCCACTAGCCACAACACTGTCAAGGTCAAGCACTGAGCCACACGCTTTATACCCTTGGTTCATTTAATCCTGAAAACCTTATGGCTAGATATGTTATCCTCACTTAGTAGGTGAAGAACGAGGAGGCTCAGGGTAAGTAAAACAAGGTCACACAACTAAAGATAACTAAATATTGGTTCTAAAGTCCAGCTCTCCATTGCCTCATTAAATATAAACTTTCAATCTCTCCACTGCATTGGTGATAAACCTGGAATGATATCACCACTTGAGACCTGTGGATTCACTGATGAGTAACAATGGAATTATGAAAATGACCTTTATTCTAAAAAGCCTGAATAAACACCCTCCTTTAATTTTTCCCTCTGGAGAAGGCCCAAAATTTATCAGAGGAAAAGTCTATCCCTCAGCTGAGAGGAGGAAAGAATGATCCTCTGGGTTTCTCAAAGTGTGATCCAGGAATCTCCCGCACTGGAACCATGTGAAGTACTGGTTTAATACACAGAATCCTGGGCAGTAAGATGTACATTGGAGGTAGGATTTATTGCCAAAAAACGGGATTAATGGGGTTAGGTGCAGAAGACAATGAGGAATTAAAGATGACTTAGAATTTTTGGCTCAACAACTGGGTAGACCATAGTGACAGCAACTGGGATGGGAAGGATTGGTAGAGAAGCATAGGTTTTTATTGCTAGTTCAGTTGTAGTTGTTGTGGCAGTGGATATAAAATCAGGAGTTTTGGGCTGGGTATGTTATGTTTGCCATGCCAAACGGAACACCAATTAAAGGTGGAAAACAGGGGAAGTACAATGGACATAACTGTGACTTAATTTTTTGATTCAGACCTATGCTTAAGATCTATTCATGTTTCACATGCATCTGTTTCTAATTACAGCACCATGTAACTCTACCAATAGTAAATGATCAGATTTCCTCCCACTCCTGCCACCACAAATAACACAGCAAGAAGCATCCTCTCCTATGTCCTCCACATCCATTTCTTTGGGGTATATACTCTAAAATGAGATATACTTAATTTGACTACTGTGGGATTCCTCTCCAAAATGGCTGTACCAGTCGACACTCATCAGCTGTGCATAAGCGTTTCTCCATCTTCACATCTCTTTGAATGCTTACCATTAAACCACCTAAATTTTGCTAACTGAATAGAGGTATTGTTATTTTAATTAATATCTTTCTGATAAGCATATCTTTATACACTTGTTGGTCTTTTGGGTTTCTTCTTCTGCAAATGCTCTACTCATATTTTGTCTGGCTTTTGTGTGTGTATGTGTGTGTGTGTGTTATGTGTGTGTATGGCACTGGAGATTGAACCCAGGGGCATTCTACCTCTGAGCTACACCACCAGCCCTTCTTATTTTTTATCTTGGTTTTTTTTTTTGTGTGTGTGTGTGTGTGTGTGTGTGGTACTGGGGATTGAACCCAGGGGTATTCTACCTCTGAACTACACCCCCAGCCCTATTTTTTTTATCTTTTTTATTTTGAAACAGGGTCTCACTAAGTTACGGAGGGCCTCACTAAGTAGCTGAGGCTGGCTGTGAACCCGGATCCTCCGGTCTCAGCCTCCCAAGTACTGGGATTACAAGCGTGCGCCACCACGCCTCGCCTTATTTTTTATCTTGAAACAGGGTCTCACTAAGTTGCTGAGGCTGGCCTAGAACCTGTGATCCTCCTGTCTCAGCCTCCTAAGTACTGGGATTACAGGTGTGCGCCACCACACCTGCCTCATCTGTTTTTAAAGTTGGGATTCCTAGCCATAGTAGCAGGCCTCCAAGATGGTCCACGATCCCTGCTGCATGGCATGCACACGTTGTCCAGTTCCCTCACACTGAACAGGCTGACCTGTGCAACCAATAGGAGACTGAGGAAAGAACAGCATATGCATTCGGAGACTAGGCCATAAGAGATATTATGGCTTCTGCCCTACTCTTACATGTCTTGCTCTGGGAGGAGCCCACTGTCATGTCCAAGAACACTAAGCAGCCTTTGGGAAAGGTCCACTAGGTGAGAAGCAGCCACTAGCCAACACCAACTTGCAAGGCATGTGAATGAGTGATCCTGAAAGCGAGATCTCCAGTTTCAGTCAAGCATTCTGGTGTCTAAAACATGGTTAACATGTTGACTCTAACATCATGAGATGCTGACCCAGAAACACATGCTAAACCACTCCTGAATTCGACTCACTGAGATTGTGAGAGATAAGAAGTGTTCGTTATTGTTTTAGGCCATTGTACTTTGGGGTAATGTTATATAGTAACAAATTAATACCCTGTTTTTTTTGTTGTTATTTGTAGGAATTCCTTGTATAATCTGAACAGGCAAGTCCTGTGTCAGGTTTAGATTTCACAAATACTCTCTCTCATACTATTATTTGTCCATTTAGCTTGTCCATAGTGTCTTTTAAAAAACATAAATCCATAATTTGGGACAAATCACATCTTTTTTCTATATTATGATCCATGCTTTGGGGGTAGTGGGGATGCTGGTGTTTAAGAAGCCCCTTTATATCCTTGATCACAAGATATTCTCCTCTAAGAAGTTTATAATTTTATCCTTCATAGGAGCTTAGGCTTAATACTATAATTAGGGCAGATTTCACATGCTTCCTTAAATCTTTATTTTGAAGTAGGAAAGTAGAAATTGATAAGTAGAAAGCATCTTCCACTCTGTAGCTTAACAAGTAATAACCTTTACCCATGAATCAACTTACTTGAGCTCATCTATAACAAGATTCCTTCTGTAGGTCTGCTAATATTATTTTTAGACTTTTTCTTTACGTTGGTAGGTTGTCTCCTAAAAAAATGAACTACACATTCTTAAAACAAATGAGTTTTTCAGTGGTTTGGAAGCTCTCCAATCACTGATTTATTTGAATTACATTTAAAAAAAGTACCATTTTTCAAAATGCTAAAAAATATAAACATCAAAGTGTTAACAAATGTTAGTAGAGTTATGCCATCACATTTTCTTATGTGTCCAGGTTAAATATATGTGCAGAGGTCAGATAAATATTCTTCCACCATTTATCTTGTGTAGTATATCTTGAAATTTAATGTTTTAAAAAACAAGACTTTGGCCTCAGAATGTAGAAATCTGAGAAGAGTATTGCTTTAACCCTTACAGCAAAAAAGAGCAGGTAACTTCATATTTAAGACTTTATGCAAACCCATAGGAGGCATGAGATTACAGAGTAACTGGCTCAAATTTTCATCCATGCGAAGAAAAGTGACACAAACCCACCCAGGATAGTTGAGCTAGAATAGCCGATGCACTGGTGAAGGCAGAGCACAGAGTAAGAGAGCAGTGTGAACCCCCAAGTCAAAGGTAAAGGGGAGTCCACATCCGCTCACAGGCTCTTCCTCCTTGAACGCCAGCTGGCACTCACAGGAAAGATCAGAGGGCACCCTAAGAGGTGTCTACTGCGGTACAGAC
Organism: Glis glis; assembly: GCA_004027185.1. Taxonomy (NCBI): domain Eukaryota; kingdom Metazoa; phylum Chordata; class Mammalia; order Rodentia; family Gliridae; genus Glis; species Glis glis. Next base: position 45,749 of record PVJS01004646.1, read on the forward strand.
CTGGAGGAGTCTGTGCAGGAGGGCAGACACCCCACCACCATCTTTCCCTTCTATTTCCACATTAGAACTAAATTTCATCAAAAAAACACAAACTACCAAATTCACTCAAGAAATTATCCTACTGCCGGGCGTGGAGGCGCACGCTTGTAATCCCAGTACTTTGGGAGGCGGAGACCGGAGGATCCGGGTTCGCGGCCAGCCTCAGCTCTCTCGCTGTCTCTCTCCCTGTCTCTCTCTCTCTCTCCTTAGTGAGGCCCTCCGCAACTTCGTGAGACCCGGTTTCAAAATAAAGTATAAAAAATAGGGCCGGGGGCGTAGCGCAGAGGTAGAACGCCCCTGCGTTCAATCCCCAGTACCGCAAAAAAAAAAAAAAAGAAATTATCCTATACATAGTAAGTTGTATTTCAAAACTTTCAAAAAATATCCAGGCCCTGATGCTTTCCCTGGCAAATTCTAATTCTATACCTCTTCCAGAAAATAGAAGAGTAAGGAAACACTTCCCAACTCATATTACAAGGTTAGCATTACCTCAAAAACAAAACCAAAAAAGACATTAGAAGAAAACCATAGGCCAATATTCCCTGTGAACATAAGTGCAAAAATCGTTAATTTTAGAAAACTGAATTTGAGCAACATATAAAATGGTAATATGGGATCCATCCATGGAACATAAGGCTATCTTAATAATCAGTGTTAATTCACCAAATTAACAGACCAAATTTAAAAAACAAGTCAACATTTAATGATAAAAACTCTGAGCAAAGGGCTTCTACAAAAAGTTATAGCTAACAGTCTACTTAATTGTGAGAAACTGCTATCTCAAAGATCAGGAACAAGTCAAAAATGTTAGACAGTTTAATGAGGCAAGAAAAAACAAGTTATAAAAAGGTAAAGTTAAAGCCAGATGTGGTGGCGCACACCTGTAACCCCAGTACTTGGGAGGCTAAGAAGGAGGATCACAGGTTCGAGGACAGCCTCAGCAACTTAGTGAGATCTTGTTTCAAAATAAAAAATAAAATAGGGCTGGGGTTTAGCTAAGAGGTAGAATGCCCCTGGGTTCAATCCCCAGTACCATACACCGACAGACACACACACCCCAAAATAAATAAATAAATAGGTTGAGTTATATATTTGCATGTGACATAATTATCTAATTAGAAAATTTAAATGATCTATAATCACTAAAATTAAAAATGGCTTTAGCAAGGATGCAGGACACATGATCAGCCAGTATATGAAAGTCAATTATATTCTTATACGTAAGAAGTAAACAGTTAAAATTAGATACTTTTTAAAAATGTGTAATTGTATCAAAAAATGATAAAGCCCTTGAATATAATCTAATGAAAGATGAATAAGATGAAAGAATTAGAAGAAAATTTAAACAAAGGGAGACATGCATTGTATTCATAGATTTGAAAACTCCACTTTAAGATGTTAATTCTCCCTTATGTGATACAGACTCAAGGTACTTCCAATCAAAATCCCAACAAGTTATTTTGTATATACAAGTTGACTCCAAAATTTACACGGAAAGGCAAAGAAACAAAAGCCAAAACAATTCTTAAGAAGAACGAAGCTGAAGGTTGCACCCTACCCATCTCAAGGTTTATTACATTAATCAAGGCAGTGTGGTAAAGGTAAAAGAACAGACACACACCATTAGAATGCCATAGTAATAACTGCTTCAGGCAAGATCCACTGATGAATGCTATGATTATTACGTAAAACTTTAATGAGAAACTAGGCATTTGTGCTACCTCATCTCTCCCAGTGTCCTCATCCCTGGAGTGGTTTTAACATAGCCCACACACATTGATACTCATTACTCTAGGGAGCAAAAACTAATTCCTCTGCCCTCAAGGCTGTAACTTCATTTTACTTATTGACTCACTTCTAACAATGCAAAAAACCCCCAAACATGAACTCTACAGTGGAAAGACCTAGCAGACATCATCTTAACTATGTACTCCTTGACATTAACACAGAGAAGGGCACATGCTACTGGGGTGTTTTAAAAAATTCATAACCTCAGGCTAATCATGAGCAAATACTAAACCCAAATTGAGAAATGCCACAATTTCTGACCATTACTCTTGTTCAAAAGTATCAAGGTCATTGTGATAGTCAATCTAGGTTGTCAACTTGACCTGATCATGACACACCCAAGATCATGTGACTTTGGGTGTGTAACAGCAGATTAAACAGAAAGCCTGCCCTGAATGTAGGAAGCAGAATTCTGATAGGTGCAGGACTTAAAGAGGGAGAAGCCGCGTAGAGAATGTGTGACCCTTTCCGAGGAAAACGCATCTGCTCTCGCCTGAGATCGTCAGCCGCCGGCTTCGCCGTTTCTCGAAGAGCTTCTTGATCTTCTCGGCCTCCAGCCCTTCAAACTGAAACTTCACCATCGTTTCTCCGAAGAGCTTCCTGATCTTCACGTCTTGGACTGGGACTGAATTAGTGGTTACTCCAATCCTAAGACTCCAGCTCTTAGACCGCTCGACCAGCTACTGGTTCCTCTGACTCTCCATGTGCAGTCAGAACCTGGGACTACATTGCTTCAAACTGTAAGCCCATCTGATAAATCCCTTTTTCAAATATACTCATTCTGTGAATTCTGTTGATCTAGTGAACCCTGACCAATACAGTCATGAAAGACAGAAAAAGACAGGGATGCTCTAACAGATTAGAAAACACTAACCACATGTCAACTAAATGCAACGCAGTATCCCTGACTGGATTCTGGGATATAAAAAAGGTATCAGTGGAAAAACTGGGACAGTGTGAATAAAATCTATACTTAATAGTATTACATCAATGTTGATTTCTTAGTTTGATAATACTGTATCATGATTATGTAATATATTAACATTAGAGAAAGCTATATAGAATTCTGTGTCACCTTTGTAACTGTTTTATAAATCTAAAATTATTTCAAATAAAGTTAAAAATAAAATTACCATTTGTTATTTATGTAAATCAGATGTTTTAAAACACTATAAAACAAAAATTTAAGGCTGGGTATAAAGACTTATAAGATTATTATCCATAATCTGAGTTTGAATTTTAAACTTATCAAAACAACTCATTGTTTTGACACTCCCAAGGAGTACTACACCTCTGAACTCATAAAATACATTTATACCACTAATATATGCTCTTTTGTATATGTACTGGGGATGCATACAAAGATTTCAATTGGAAAAAAGATCTGAAACTAGAAAGGCTTGACAAAAAACATTTATCCCACCTAGTGGTGACTGAGATAAATATGACTAACCAAAAAGAGAGAGAGAAGAAAGAAAGAAAGGAAGGAAGGAAGGAAGGAAGGAAGGAAGGAAGGCAGGCAGGCAGGCAGGCAGGCAGGCAGGCAGGCAGGCAGGCAGAGGGAGGAAGGAAGTAAATGGAGGGTATCTACTTTTGATGAATAAGACTTTAACAGGGAGAAAAATTCTGGCAATATGATAACACCTAATATTAGAGATCATAAAGGTACTTAAAATATTCCAATAAAATAAATCAGTTTGGAAGATTGATTTAAGTTAAGAAAAGAGACCGGCTTGCTGGCTACATGAGCAAACAGAATATTTGAAGTATATTAGAAGATGGCATCCTTGTTTATATCTTCATATTGACCATATCAAATACAAAGGAATCCCTTCAAATCCTAGTATTCTACCAGGCAATCATAAGATTTGTGAATCTGTGATAGGAAATAATTTTGGTGGTATCAATAAATCAGGAAACAAGACATATAAGAGTACTTAGCATATTTCCTGACATAAAGTAAGTACTTCATAAATATTATTAAGACAGGAGACTTGGGGAGACGGTAAGAAAGGAAAAACAAAAGAACAAAAATGAAGAGGAAGAAGGGAAGCCAAGTCCAGCAGGCAGTAGTTTTTAGTACTAGTTTTGACACTATTACATATTTAATACCATCCTCATAAATGTGAACCAAAAATACTGTCATCATTCTACATCAGACATGCCTTCACTTAAAGAGTTGTTATTTAGGGGAAATGTTTTATAACTTTTAATAAGACGTGAGAAAAACTGTCTCTTCACACACATTTTTATTAAACAAATAAGGCTGGTAGTAGAACATTTTTTATTTAATGCATAAACATATAAGTCCCTTTATTAGAGAAATTTTACATATTGGTGAATATGGTCGAGAGTCACATCTATGGGGTTAATTCTTTAAAAATCAGAACCAATAATTAGGATAAATTCAATACTTTCTTCATTACATGGTGAAGTGTCTTGTGTAGTCATATTCTATTGTTGGAATGACAGCTTGTACAAACTTCAAAAAAATTAGAAGATACCTGAAGGTCTTTAGCTAAGGAAAATAAGATCTGCAAATAGTTCAGTTTTAAACTCACATCGTACACATTATACATTTTACACACACATTATACGTTTTACTAAGCAATTTCTCAGAAAAAAATGACGAGATCTTTATCAAGTGCATTAAAGAAATTCAATCAAGCAAGACGCTCACTATAACTTTAAGGCTGCCTGACCATCTAATTCTAATATTTGAATTTGAAATTTCTTAGAGTACAAATTCATATAGGCCCCTTTAATATAAAAATAAGGACAAGATTGCCCCATTTTAAATAAGTATAAAATTTATTCATTTACTTTGCCCCCTTATTCCTTATTTGCTAGAACTTAAATGAACTTAAAATGAAGCAGAATGAAGAAAATAAAAGAATCACAGTGAAAGAGATTAAATGAAAATCCTTCATAATAGACTGAATCTAGATTACATATGTATCTGCATAAAATCTGCTAGATAAGACTATTTTTAACAAAATCTTGAACTTTTTTCTATGTCCTATTGCATCTGGAAACATTATGAGCTTACTTAATTTTCATTGGGGAAACCAATGACTCTTGAGAATTGGAGAGAGAGAATATTCCAATGAATGGAAAATGATGCATAAGAAGATTTCAAGAATAAATCTAGTTTGAACTGAAAGTTCTTACCTTGTTTCACTATCAAATCAGCCCAAAGTTTCTCTGAGGGACATTTTTGTTAGCAATACTTAGGTTATATGTAGCTTCAAGACACTGGTGACCCTCAGTCTACATCTAATACTGAGTGGTATGGACCCTGACTTCAATATCAACGTAGGACCAAACTAAGTCAAGCTATCTGGCATCTAAATTATTAACTTTGAATGTTTCTAATAAATACATGCTATGGGCGTGTTTCAGATCTGACAACTTACTTGGACTAATTACTACTAGTAATTAATTACTACTAAGTAATTTACTTTATTCCTCTTGTCAACGCCAAAGAACTAAGTAGGAGACCCACAGGGAAAAAAAAAAGTTGCTTTTAACTGGAGAAAAATTCAAATATTATATTTTAAAAATATCTAAAGCACTTTTTGTACTTTTACCTTTTAATTAACCTATCTGTGTAAGATGAATTCTTTGCTTCAGGGAGACCTCAGATTGACGCAATCTAACTTTACTTTTACCTGATAGGAAAACACATTTTTGGTAATATTATATTGGAAATATACTTAGGAAAATATTTTCATGTTATTCTAAATTAATAGGTTACCTCTGTAACAAGGTAGAGCTAACTGATGCACACAGGGACAAATTCTAATCAACTAAATGTTGCCTATCACAATATATTAAATTACTACAATTAAATTAATTAGTAAATTATAGACTCCCACTACGACTTTCAGACATGGAGGGCTATGTTAGTAAGGTTACACCAAATTTCCTAAAAACAAAAAATCCTAGGAGGCATTTTGCCACCAATCACAGAGGTAAGGATACATGTGAACACCAAGCTCTCCCCCTCCTTCTGCAACAGTCTCGATGATTTTCTTCATTACTTCAGCATGCCTAAAAGCAAAGAACAAATCTTAACAGTGTAGATCAGTTAGACCAAAGTAGGAAAAACACAAGTTCATTTATGAAGAAACCTACATTATTGTTGATAAATTAATTTTTAACATATAATAGTTATAACATATTCTCCCTTTTATTCAAGTTAGATTGTTGAGCCATGCAGACAGTGTAATGGAGTAATTTTAAAAACTTACATTAGCCACAACAAACACCTTTCTGATAATAAGGGCAGAAAAGGGAGGCAGAAAAACAGAGGGGGAAATCATGCCAAAGAATAAATATGGAACAATGGTTGTCAGCTCTGAGAAACATAAATAAGACCACGTAAAAGAAACCTACATGGTAAGAATTGGTCAAAAAAGCAAAGAGATGTTTATAATCTTGTGATTTTGAATGTTTAAATGTTTATTTAGCTGAAAATAAGCCACAATTGAAAGAGTTTCAGAAGAGCTAAAGTCATTACATTTACAGTTTTTAAGTTTCTTTCTTTTTTTAAAGTTTTTCCTTTATCTTAAGGGGTATTATAAATTTATCTGATCCCATTTAAAGATAATTTGTCAGTTTTATATGAAGAAAGGTATTTACCTAAAGCTTTTTTTTTTTTTTTTACTTTTTTACTTCTGGCAATGGGGATTGAACCCAGGGGCATTCTACCTCCGAGCTACACCCCCGGCCCTATTTTTTATTCTTTATTTTGAAACAGGGTCTCACTAAGTTGCGGAGGGCCTCACTAAGTAGCTGAGGCCAGTGGCGAACCCGGATCCTCTGGTCTCAGCCTCCCAAATACTGGGAATTCAAGCGTGCGCCACCATGCCCGGCTATCTAAAGGTTTTGTATCCATATATCCATGGATAATTGGTGTCATTTCTGTACTACATAAAAAAGTGGTATCAAAGTAATTGGACATATAAACTAAGAAAAAAAGCAATGTACAAAAGTAACAGTCTTTCATAAACCCTGGCTTAAATACTGCCACTTCAGTTTTTATAAACATATCCTTCATGACAGAGTCAGTCACTTAGAAGATGAGGATGAATGTATCAACAGAATCTAGAACAGCCTAAATCTGAAAAGGTCTAATACGTCCTAAAGTTTTATTTTATAGGCCCTCAGCTCTTTGCTATATTTACACCCCATTCCATAATATAATCATTTATTCTATAAAAATGTTCAGTGTATTTAGCAGTTATGTCTCTTTTCCTCCATGGAGTAAATTTATACCTCAGAAAGAGACATGCCTCCATTTGATAAGCACCATCCTAAAACATCAAACTCTAAGAGGAACCAACAGATTAACTCTCAAAAATGAAAACCTTCAGATAATCAAAATTAAAAATAGGCCTCCTGGTGCTTATCACAGGCTGTGTCCTTACACTGACTGCATAGAAAAAGGAGGCAGAATAAACCTACCCACATATACCTTAGTTGAAGTCCTATGCATGTTCTATATTTGGAACATGGAGACATTACAGGAAAAAGAAAAAAGTAAAGCTAATGACTCCTCAATTACCTTTCAGTTAGCAACATTAAAGTGCTTGACATAAATAAACTGGAAAAGTGAAGTAGCCTTTCTATGGGGTAAAGTTTGGGACTAAGAAGGTTGCAGGAAATGAGACGATAATACTAAAAGCTTGATAAAAACTTTTTTTTAACAACTAGAAAAGGGAATGAGGAGGAACATACATTTCTCATCTAGTTGATCAATGGAATATAAGCAATTTCATAAAATAATACTGTTACCAATAGGTTGAGTATTTTTCAATGAACTGTGAATGTTACTTGTTAGAAATAATAAGTCCAAAGAAATTAGCATGTAACTTTTTTTAAAGAAAATTCTGGATCGTGTGTATAGGCTCAGCACCAGTTATTTGGCCTTGTGAAAACATTGATACAAAGAAAACCTCAAACTATAAAATCCACTTGATTTGGTAAGGCTGAAGACCCCTCAACTGAAGAATAAAGGAGTACAGAAACTCCACACACATCTCCTTTCACCAACCAATCAGAGAAGCTAACAGGTCACCTAGAAGAGCACGAGGTTTGGATACCTGCTGCTAAGACATTGAAGGTCAGGACCTGGAAGATGACCCTCACACCCTAAATCACCTTGTGACTACGGGACTGAGGTCATCCTCACACACCTCCTCCTGCCCACCCTCATCAAAGTCCCCTAGAAACAAGAGCCCTGCACTCTCAAAGGGCTTGTCTCACTTTTAGGGTTGCCTGCATTCTCCCTTGAATGTGTACTTCCTACTTTCCTAAATAAATTTCTGTCTATATCTCAGAAAAGAAAAAAAAAGTGCAAGATTAATTTTATACTCCAAAGTCACAGAAAGATGCATTCAAAATAGCACAAACTATATATAAATGATGAGTATTTATGAGTCCAAAATAGTCTTCCAAGCTATTTGGGGATATAAAAAGAGTAGTAAGATCACAAAGATCTATAACACATAGAACTACAACAATAACAAATTTTTAATGCATTAACCTTAAAATAAATTGGTGAGGTTTTCTTCCTTTCTCTTATATATCTAACTAAGCACAAGAACATTTCTAAGGGAGATGAAAGAGAATTTTATTTGCTAATAAAGTACATTTTTCTGTTTACAGATTTCTAAATAATAAACCCATGAAGTATAGACACACACATATACCCACACACTCTTACCCCCATATATACACACATGCACAGACCTGCATGGGTGAACTGAACACATAGGAGGTGGTGGGAGATGAGGGTGATTTTCAATGGTCACTGTCTTCTTCACATGATCTTGACTGATGTCTTCATACATGTGCTCAACTGTTAAAGGCTGCCGTTGCTGAAAGCATAAAAAAATGCTTTGTAATTACTACTTAAAAACTTTTGGCTTAAACCTCAATGTTTATATTTATCCTCCCATCTCACATCATTTGTAACTTAAACACCATCTCACATCACTTGTAACTTAGACACCTAGACTATTTAAAATTGCCAAATTATTTTAGGGAAAGTTTACAATTTATTTAGATCAAGGCGGGAAGAAGGGGAAGGAGTTTGCACATATAGGCTATCTTGACATCAGTCACCACCTAATAAAGATCCCTCAAAAAGGCAAGTTTGTGGATGTCAAAACATTTTGAAACTTTATAGCTTGTCTTTTAGTCCTATTTTAGTTTCTCACTTCCCACTTATAGTCATAAGAATAACAGGTTAAACAAGTTAATCTTATTTCAATTATCATTTAATTCAATTAAGCTGATGAGTTAAAAAGGAAGGTCTTAAGTGAAAAAAATACAAGTGACATGATCAGTTTGTAAGCACTTATTTATCCAACAGATGCAATTCCCAACAAAATTTAATAAAATAAACTGAGTCCAATTTCCCCCATATTTCCAAGGGATAAGCCTAGAGGCAAAGGAATAAATAGTAACAGATTATTTGTGCTTAATTCTTAGCATCAGTGTCACACTGAATAATTTAGTTTATTCAAAGTAAGAAAGAATCAAATTCAATCTTAATTACAGAATTGTAAAGTAAATGGTTTATATATACCTATGGACCTAAGTAATAAAACCCAACAATTTAAACATTTATATAGACATATATGCTTGTTTTATCTTTACCTCATCATAGCCAAACAACCATAGTCGTGGCGTCTGGTAATATTTGTCGTAAGTGATGTACAGGTCGTATGTTCTGGTTTGCAAAATAGCGTCTTCACCTCCAGCATCAGTTTTAGCTTTACAAGCTTCTACTATTTTCCTTGTGTCTAGGGTAGCCTAGCACATAATGGAGAAAAAGTTATAGCCATTGAATCAATATAAATGTGACATTCTAGAAAAATCTATTTTTCCTATTCTATATTGTTTTTTCTTACAAATAAACGAACTTAAAACTCAAGGCTAAGCCGGGTGTGGTGGTGCACGCTTGTAATCCCAGTACTTGGGAGGCTGAGACCGGAAGATCCGGGTTCGCGGCCAGCCTCAGCTACTTAGTGAGGCCCTCCGCAACTTAGTGAGACCCTGTTTCAAAATAAAGAATAAAAAATAGGGCTGGAGGTGTAGCTCAGAGGTAGAATGCCCTTGGGTTCAATCCCCAGTACCGCAAAAAAAAGCCTCAAGGCTAAAATCTTAAATGCTATAACCAATGTAAGCAAATACTTAAAA
>PVJS01004646.1:55886-68135 GCA_004027185.1 Glis glis
CGGGCGTGGTGGCGCGCGCTTGTAATTCCAGTACTTGGGAGGCTGAGACAGGAGGATCGTGGGTTCGCGGCCAGCCTCAGCTACTTAGTGAGACCCTGTTTCAAAATAAAGAATAAAAAATACAAATAAGGCTGGGGGTGTAGTTCAGAGGTAGAATGCCCCTGGGTTCAATCCCCAGTACAGCAAAAAAAAAATTTTTCTTTGAAAGATCAATGTCATTGGTAAGAATATAAATCCCCAAATCCACTCATTAAAAATTAACTTTAAAAATTCAATTTACAAACCTCATCCGTTTCCAACAATCCACTCTCTTCATATTCTGTTATAAAAAGAATAAAAGATTAATGAAGTTCAAGATAATTCTCTAAACCAAATTATATATTACTTCAAGATATCACTCAAAAATTGGGGTTTTGTTTTTGACTGTGGATGTTGAACAGATTTCATGAATGAGTTAATTCTGTACTTCCAAAGCAACAGATACCTTATGTGACTAAAGCCCAGAGAAAGCATGTTTAATGCTTGGTCTATTAGAAATATCAATTGGCATAATAGTACTATAGAGTCCTTGGTGACTCCATAACATATAAGGCTATTTATGTACAGTAGTTCCCCACTTATCTGAAAGTGATACATTTCAAAGGCCATCAGTGGATACCCCTAAATCCACAGATAATACTGACCTCTATAATTTAATGTCTTTCCCATCTTAACTAAGCAGTTATCACACATGTGGCCTTGACTTTTGCAGTTTAAGGTACATCAGTAAAACTGGCAGAAACTTTTTTCTTCTTCACAATTTCACAGACAGAACATCTATTCTCACTGTAGGTCTTAGCGATTTCCATATAAGATTTTATTTCTTCGCAAGTCAAGAATTTTTACTTTTTCATTTAAAAGAAGCACTTTACAGCTTCCCTCTTTGACATACTTGAATTGCCAGCATCACTACTTTTAAATGCTTTGGGGCCACTAGTAAGTAAAATAAGGGTTACTTAAACACAAGTACTGTGATACTCCAACAGCTCATCTAAAACTGAAATGTCCACTAAATGACTAAGGGGCAGGTAGCATATACAGCATGGATACACTGGACAAATGGGTGATGTATGTCATGGATGGAACAGAGAAGAACAGCAGGAGATGTCATTACATTACTCAGAATGGCATACAGTTTAAAACTTGGAACTTTTCTACTTCTGGAATTTTCCATTATTTTCGGATTTCAGTTGACCATGGGCAACTGAACCACAGTAAGCAAAATCGCAGATAAGAAGGGACTACTGTAACTGCATAAAATGTGTTCATTAAAGCTTATCAGTGATTTCCACTTTGCTGCATCTAGTGGTAAATTCCCAGTTTTCATCTTAGTTGATCTGGCATGATTTATTGCCTCCTTGAAACACTTTCTTATCTTGGCTATTAAGATATTATATATTCTTGGTTTTCACCACAGCTCACTGGCTGCTCCTTCAATGTCTCCTATGCTGGATCCTCTTTATCACCTCTATTATTAAAAATAATAATAAAAAATTTTTTGAAAAGGCCCTGCAGTAACTAAGGGCTCAATTCTCAAACCTTGCCTTTTCTTACCCACGCTTATTCAAGTAATGAATTCATCAGTCTTCAATGGCTTTAAATAATGATGAATCCCAAATTTATTCCTACAGATGTGGATATCTGTTTACTTTATGACTCTACTAAATGACTAATGGGCACTGAAAACATCACACGTCTAAAACGGAGCTCTGGACTACCTCCAAGTTAATCACTCTTACCGCTCCCCCAACCCCCCAGTTAACTGGCATTTTTCTGGACAGTCAGGTTAAAAACCTTGGAGTTACACTTGACTTCTCTGCCTTTCACATCCCATGGCCAATCTGGCAGCAAACACCTTTGGTCCTATTCTCAAATAATGTCCAGAATTCTACTGTTTCTCATTACTACCAGTACTATGACCCTAGTCTAAGCCACTATCATTTATTACGTTAGGTTATCAAAATAGTCTCCTAGATGTTGTTTCTTTCCCCCCTTCAATCTGTTTTCAACATTGCAGTCACAGTGATTCTGTTAAAATGTTAAATCACATTACCGCTCTATCAGAAAAACTCTCCAATGGCTTCTTGTCTTACTCTAAGCTAGGACCCTACACAACCTGGTCCCTGGACCCTCCTTGCAATATTTTATATAAGACACACATTTCCAACTCAGGGCCTTTGCACTCTTTCCTAGATAATGAAATAGCCTATCCATTCACATGTTTTCAGGCTTCACTCAAACAGCAGGCTCTCAATAGGATTTTTCATGACCAACTTACCAAAAAATTTTGAAACATTCCCACCTGAAGATATTCTATACTTTGCCCTCCTTTATTTTTCTCCCTAGCACTGAGTATAAACATCTAACACATTATATATTTTACTTATCTATTCTTTGTCTCCCCAATTAGAATCTAAGTTCCAAGAGATCATGTCTGTTGCTTTATCTTCAGCACCAAGAACAGTCCCTGATACATAGATGCCCTATTACTCAATAAATTGTTGAATAAGTGAATAAAAACTGTCTTTTATATTAAACACCATTAACACTGTTTATGAGCAAAATTTCACATAAAACAATTCTTTAACTCGGTCCAAGGGAAATATAACAAATATACTAAATGGCTGTTAGATATCTAAGGAAGTCCCACAGCCTGTACTTTTAAGAACAGTGGTTTATGCATAAGGTTCTTTTCCATCATGAGCCCCCAAACCAGACTGTACAGAAATAGATCAAATCAGAAGGAGTACTTCTGCCAGAAGAGGATAAGTTTGGTTTTTACCAACTGTGAGCCATTCAGTTGGAAATAAAGTTGACCAAGGAGATTTGAAGTTGAGGGGCTCTGAGATGGAGGTTTAGATACGAAGTCCTGCCGTAGGAATGGCATGTGAGGCTGCTGTGAGCAACTAGGATTACAAACAACTCGTGAGTCATTTGTAGTAACTCAGCTTACCATGGAAACAAGAACAAGGATCTCACTAAAATTTAGGAACAGATACACAGCTAGATTTCCTGAAGACTTGAGAGTAATTTGGAAAACAAAACTGAAAGGCACTTATTGCCCAGCAAACATCACTTTTCGTGATGTTTGATGGTGAAGCACTCTTGGTGCTTCAACTATACTTGACACCAACTTCTACTACTTTTGCATGCTACAAAACCTAACTATATCAACCTAAATTCTATGTATTTTGGGGATTTGGCTGCCTATAGCCTCCAATGCCTGCCTTCTCTCTGTCTTCAGATTCTTTTCCTTTTTCCAGCTTCTAACACACATCTCTTTTTAACAATGATTCATTAATGCAATGATTGTCATTTCAAAATCTTAGGGAACTATGAGGCAATTCTGTGTAGTTAAAAAGGTCCCATTACAAATGGGCAAGGAGCCAGGAGTGGTGGCACATGCCTGTAATCCCAATACTTGAGAGGCTGAGACAGGAGGATTGCAGGTTCGAGACCAGCCTCAGCAACTTAGCAAGACTCTCAGTAACCTAGTGAGATTCTTTTTCTAAACTAAAAATAAGAAGGGTTGAGGGTATAGCTCGGAGGCAGAATGACCCTGAGTTCAATCCCCAGTACCACACACACAAAATAAAAAAATAAAAATAAAAGAATGGGCATGGTGGCACACACTTTTAGTTTCAGCACTTAGAAGGCTGAGGCAGGAGGATATCTTGAGCCCAAGAGTCAAAACTAGCCTAGGCAACATAGCAAGATCCCAACTTTAAAAAAATTTAAATATTACTATTTTAAAGTTTTAATAGAAACATGCCGTCAAAGAGGAGAAAGAAAAACCAAGATACATGAGCAAACTTTATTCTGCTTTGAACTAAAGAATTAGTGTATCTTGCAGCTATATCCCACATTAAAGATTTATGACTAATATTTATCCCAGTATAAATAATGCTGTAATGCTGTCAAGACTATGTTCTAAATAAAAGAGAAGAGTCCAAGATCAAAGTAACTTTTGCACTGATGAAATTTAAACTAAACAATATATTCTTTATGCTGCTAAACATTAAAACTTCTCAATAGAGTAGAATTCTTAATCTGTGTGAATTACAAATATTCTAACATCAATATTTTAGTGGGATTAAAGCAAATCTAGGACACAAATACCTTCCATGTCTGCAGCTTCTCCTTCATCTTCTTCTTCTTCCTCTTCACATACTACTGAGCAATCTTGGAGTTTTATACTGTCCTTTGAAATTAATTATATTCATTTATTTATCTGCTTACTTATTTTGCAGTGCTAAGGATCAAACTCAGGGCCTCATGCATGCTATGCAAGCACTCTACAGTGAGATAGATTCCCAGCCAAAATTAATTGTACTTAAAACCACCTAAATATGTTCACTCGTTCAAACACTGAAGACCCACAGCTAGCACAGCGCTAACTAACCACTGTGAAAATAGCAGTGATGAGGCAGTTCTTACCCTCAAGACATTCAAGCACCAGTGGTGGGGATGACAAATCCTTAAGTCATGAAGAGTAATGTGCTTAGTGCTGTGACTACAAAAATGGTATTACGGTAGTAACAAGAGTCATCTAAGCTAACCATTTAAAAACAGTTGTCTACTGAACTCCCAATAAAACAAAATAATCAGCTAACCAATTCATTGGTATTAGAAAATCAGTTCAAAGTTTCATTACCTTGTATACTTATAAAGAAGAAAAAGTATGTATTTATAAATCAAAATACATTTATAAACTAAAATAAATTATAAATCAAATACCACTATATTCTAATTTGTTAATATCCTAGCTGAATTAATCAAAAGTTATCAGACTATACTTATTATAACACATAAGATTCCCATTCATGTTCCTTAACCAATTTATGTCTACCATGAAAGAATAATGCTAACCAATGCCAAGCCTAATATAATTATCATTTTCAAAATACTAGTATTCTAAAAATGTAAAATTGATATAGTAAGTGAATATTATGGACATCTAGTTTCATTTAGGTTATATTTTACTTGGCAATGGTTTTATTTACCACTAGTAATTTAACACCACAAATGTAAAACAAAGAAAAAAGATAATTACTCACTGCTTGAGTAATTATTAAATGAGCTAATATATAACAAACTGATCATTAAGAGAAATTTTAATCATCTGGTAATATTCATAGTTGATATAGTGGAACAGAGTAGAAATCAACAACCAAGATTAATACTTGGAGGCTGGGGATGTAGTTTAGCAGAAGAATATGAGCTCAGCATGTGAGGCCCTAAATTCAATCCCTAGTACCAAAAAAGCAAAAACAAAAATAAAACACAAGATTAATACTTGACTATACATGGCAAGTCTTCTAAGGACTGTTATACACACACATACACACACATATAGTACATAGAGTATTAAATAAGAAATGACAGGAAAGATATATCCTAGTTGTAAATTATTTAAGTATTCATCCTTTAGCAGGACATAAGGAGGTTAAGTGGGATACTAAGCATCATAACATTATTACTTCATAAAGTCTTGAAAGAATTACCAATAACCTATCCAAAAAAATGCCATCCACATTACTATGTCAAGTATCAATCTAAATTTGAAGCATACACACTAATAGAGTAAGATCTTCTGAAGCAGCAAAACCATTTTTGTGATTTTTCCCTTAGGCATTCAAACTCTCCAAAATATAGAAATTCAAAAGGATGAATTCTTAGGCCAATGAACTGAACCTTAGTTCCAAGTGTAATATTGAAAAATAAAACTTATTTCTACCTTCTGTTAGGCTTCAATTACAAATCCCCAAAGATTCAATGACAAAAACACATTAAAAAGTCTTAAATTAGCAACTGTTATAGGAAATGTTTAAAATAGGGACAAAATTACTCTATCCAAATATTCTATTCCTCTAACAGTCTTTAAGATTAAAAAGAATAATTAAATTGATTATATTTAAACTCAAAAATATAAGTGTTAATATAGCATTAGCATCTACTGATAAGCAAATAGGTAAACTCTCCCCAAATACTCCTTGTACCAACATCTATTATCAAATATACTTAAAACAAAACTCATCTCTTTTAAACTAGTCTAGAAGTCTTTGCAATTAGTGAAAACTAGTTTGTACCAGTCACAATCTTAAAAATGTTTTTGTTTTTTTGCAGTGCTGAGGATCAAACCAGAGTCCTGGCTCATGAGTGGTGTTATACCACAGAACTATACCCCAGAGCCCCAAAATGTTTTTTTTTAAACCATATTGTAAATCTAAGAAAAATAAGGGAAGCATTAGTGTTTTAGTATGCTGATGTAGAAAATCAAGGGGAAAAACATTTGTTTATTATTTATTTATTTATTTGTGATACGGGGGATTGAACTCAGGGGCATTCTACCTCTGAGCTACACCCCCAGCTGTATTTTATTTTTTTATCTTGAGACAGGGTCTCATTAAGTTATGGAGGGCCTCGTTAAATTGCTGAGACTAGTCTCGAACCCATGATTCTCCTGTCTCAGCCTCCCAAGTACTGGGATTACAAGCGTGCTCCACCATGCCCAACTTGACAGCTGGCATTTAAATGAGCTTGGTCATAAATAATGTGTTTTATAAGAAAGATATGTATGATCTTAAAATATACACATATGCAAATAAGTAGGTCACTAACTTTAGAAATAGTAATTAACCAGTACCTTGCTTTCCAGTGTAATTTCCTTAACTGCTTCGGTTACTCCTGCAATACCTATTTAAAATTCAGCAGAAAATAAACTTAAGCTATAAACAACCCATTTACTTGAATAAAACAATATAAAAACACTTAAAATGATCTAAATTCTCAAAACCTCTCTGAAGTGAGGAGGCAAGTATTAACAGAATCTTTACAAATTAACTCTAAAAGGAATAAATAATCCCAAAGGCACCTCTTCAAACTAAAAAAAAACAAAAATCAAAATACTAATTTAACATTTTATGCCATGAATTATCCTACTCATTCTTCATTCACTATTCCTCACTTTCTTTGTTTCAATCTCTATCATGATACATTCTAAGAAAGAGAACAGATTAAGAGATTACAGGACTCATTTACATCTTAATTAAATCTGTATCAAAATTTTCTCAACTAGCTATCAGTTAGATCTAGGACATCCAAAGGTAGTATAATACCATGTCACAGTCATACGGGGTTTACTGCTTAAATATGACCGTTCAAGCACTTAAGAGCAACCATTTCTACCATGTCACTACAGAGGTAAAATGAGCCACTGAAGTGTCATATTCAGTTATGAGGAAGCTGGGATTAAAACCCACAGGAACTGAACTTTGGTTCAGTGATTCTCCACTGCACCTCATACAACCTACCTGTGTAATACTCAAAGTATTACACAGGTGGCAGCACCTCCAGTAAACTAGATAATAATTCTAATTCAAAATACCTGTCAGTATTCTAAATCAGACTATTTAACTGGAATGAGAAATTCACTAAGACAATAATAGCAAATGTTATTATGGGAAAAAAAGCCCTAACTATAAAATATGCTTAGCTCCTAATATACCAACCATATTTTGTTCACTTTCTAAACCTTTGATATATTTGTTCGACATGCCTAAACCAAACAATGAACAGCTCACTTTCACAAACGGAAGATGTCATAATCCACAGGTCTAGCTAGCATAAAGCTTTCACTTCATAGTAGTAATTTCTAAAATTTCTATAGTAATCTCTAAAATTATTATATAATAGATGTTTATTTCACAATGGTAAAACCCAAATCTTAACCCATCAAACTGATATTACGAAATGATCCACTGAATTCTGTATATAAAACAAAGAAAATAAAACTCTTCAATTTGTCAAAATAATGTAATAGCCCATTAAACCAGCTTCATATAAATAAAAGTAGGACACAACTATCAAGGAAAAAGAAAGTGCCAATGACTCTAATGAGGGTAATACACTCAAGGGGTATGATGGTTAACTTTATGTCAACATGGCTAGGTTGTGGTGTACAGATGTTTGTCCAAATACAAGTCCAGATGTCACTGTGAAGGATTTTTTCAATTTGATAGATATTTAAATCAGTACTGAATAAAGCAGACTGTCCTCCTAAACATAGGTGGATCTCATCCAATCAGTTGAAGGACTTCAGAGAAAAAGACTGAGGGCTTCCAGGATGACTGCCTTAAGCCTCAAGCTGCAACTTGAACCCTTCCTTTGTTTCTAGCATGCCAGCATGCCCTGGAAAATTCATAGTTGCCAATGTACATAATCATGTAAGCTAATTCCTTGAAATAAGTCTACCTATACATATACCTGTATAAACATCCCATTGGCTCTGTCTCTGGAGAACTGCAATTAATACAAGAGAAGATAAAGGAAGGAAAGAAGGAAGGGAGGGAAGGAGGGGAAGGGAAGAAATAAGGAAAGGGAGGAAAGAAAAAACCAACCAACCCAAGAAAAGAAGAGATGAAGCAAGGGGAAATGAGCTGAATAAAGTGATTGGCCTTGTAAATCACTTGGAAGGACTGTTTTATAATTAGGATTATATATAATCTAAAGCTAAAATTCAAAAAGTATCTCATATAAACATTAGTTAGAATTTACATTAAATGAACTGAAGTATAAGACTAGGTTATTTTCCATATGCAAAAATGATGCTACCATCCTCTATCACTTAGAACAAACTTTTTTGTCAGTCAAATGTCAATAGGTTTTTGTCAATCCAATCATACTGAAACCTACTAATCTCTGTGATAAATGACCTTGTAAATATGCTTCTGGAGTCTGTGATAGTGATTGTGAAATAGAATACAACTTAACAACAGAACTCATTAAATTTTACATCAGAAACAATGCATTAACAAATTGTTCTAATAAGCCAATAGGCAATTCACTACCAATGTGCTGCCTACACCTTCCAGCCATGAAAAAAACTAAGAGCAGTTGAAGGATTTTGGAAAGACTAGGAAAAAAAGAAGTCTAACAGCATTCATCAGTGGGAGAAAATAGATGATTTTTTTCAATTATTTTAAGAAGCTGCTGATCTTTTATTTCTTCTAGGCTTTGACATAACATCACTTAACTCATTAAGAAGCAAACAAGTGCCGGGCATGGTGGCGCACGCTTGTAATCCCAGTACTTTGGGAGGCGGAGACCGGAGGATCCAGGTTTGTGGCCAGCCTCAGCTCTCTCTCTCTCTCTCCCTGTCTCTCTCTTTCTCTCCTAGTGAGGCCCTCCGCAACTTCGTGAGACCCGGTTTCAAAATAAAGTATAAAAAAAATAGGGCCGGGGGCGTAGCGCGGAGGTAGAACGCCCCTGCGTTCAATCCCCGGTACCACAAAAAAAAAAAAAAAAAAAAAAAAAAAAAAAAAAAAAAAAAAGAAGCAAACAAGTTGAACTGAAGGTCGAGGAGCTCAAGTCCTAAATCTGTCCTATATCTCCATGAGGAAACAGATGGCAATGTTCTTTTCTTATAGTAGAGGAGAAACTGACCTAAGAGGTACTATTAAATGTACAGATTACTCAGTCCTCTGTCTACTGCATGATTCTCAATTAAGAGCAACAATTTTGCCCATCATGGAAGATGTGGCAATGGCATTTTTGGTTATTGTAACTGGGGGGATGCTATGGGCATCTAGTAGGCAGAGGCCAGAGTTATTACTAAACATTCTAGAATGCACAGAAAATGCTACAACATAGAAATATCCAACTTCAAATGTCAATTGTATCAACAGTGTCAAGGTTAAGAAACCCTGCTGTATTACTGCTGAGGATAAACCTACTCATCTGTAGAACTCAGAGGATAAAAACTTGTTTTGAGATCATAGATTTAAACTATGTTTTCTTCATTAAAACTAATAAGTGGCAGTTAGTTACAGCAGCCCATAATAATATGTGTTTAAACAGTTGTGTAAATACAGTGGCAAAACAGTTTTACAACTTGGAATAATGAACTAAATTCAGGGTTTCAAATAACATATGTAAACATACACTTATGAAATCCTTAAATTGAATTGTTTAACAAATATTTATTGAACAACTTCTATATCAGACACAAGACAGATATTGTGGATTCAACAATGAATCTCTACCTTCATGAGCTTACAGTACTTTAGATTTCTTCTAATGGTCATTCAATAAGTAATTATTAAATACTTCTAGATGCCAATTCCCTGGATAAAATAAACGAGTACAGTATAGTTCCTGTCATAGAGGAGCTCATAATTCAGCAATGCAATGATATGTAAAGAAGAGGTTCTAAAGCAAAGTAGCATGCATACTTAGTATATTTTATTAGTTATATATATTTTTTCCTCTAATTAGAATAATAAAAATAATATGAATATTTACAAATTGCAACCAATGCAGCAAGTACTACAGAAATCTGGTATATGCCAAGAGCTTTGTTTATTTATTTTTTCCCAATTTGTCTTATTTCTTTCAGATAAAAGACTATTGGGACAAACCTATTTATCCTTTTTACCCTATTTATCCTTTTTTTTCCTTAAGGCTATTACAAAAGGTTTTGAAAGAATTTAAATATATCATTTTAATCTCTTGCCTGTGTTGTGATATGTATCTACCCATCCCCCATCACCATCATCTTCTTCAATGATAGCTTCCAATTCATCTGAATATTCCATCTGTTTGCACCGTTTGTAGCATGGAACTATAAAAGAATGGCAAATACAGTTACTAGTATATAATCTGCTAACCACAAATTCATTAATAAAACAGAAAGCTTATTCCACAAATATATTTACACTACCAAAATATTAAGTGAATATATTTCACTTCTTTTTGTGTGTGTGTGTGGGGGGGGGGGATACTGGGGATTAACTCAGGGGCATTATGCCTCTGAGCTACACCCCCAGCCCTGTTTTATTTTTTATTTGGAAACAGGGTCTTGCTAAGTTGCTGAAAGCCTCACTAAGTTGCTGAGGCTGGATTTGATCTTCCTGTCTCGGCCTCCCAAGTACTGGGATTACAGGCATGCGCCACCACACCCAGCAATATATTTCACTTCTAATGAAAGTGATTAAGAGTTACATTCAGCCCACAGACACATAATTATTTGACCATATTAAATTGCACCGTCAAAAGACAAGTAGAAAGGTTTTAATATGGATTACATATTAGAAAGGCAGCGTGTCCTATGTATTCCTTCATGACGGTGGTCTGTGAAGAACAGTAGGCTGAAGCCAAATGACATTGTTCAATTTCAGGCTAATGAACAAAAATTACCTCATATTCATGGCTTCTACTCTCAAAAGATGGAAGTACCACCTGTCACACACAGAGGTGAGCTTAGGTTACAAGGCTAAAGTAACTGTCAATATGAATTTCATAATTCACATTTAAGTTCTAATCATTCTAATGGATGAAATAGCTTAAAATTCACCAAACTGCTGAATTTTACTTTTTTATACAAGAGTGGTGCCAAATTTTTCATCCAGCAAATGTGTCACCAAGTATTTTTATTCATAAACCTAAAATTCAACAACTATAAGGCAAAAACATGATGTACAGTCAACAAATAAATATACTAGAGAAAAGAAAAAACTGCTTTTTGGTTTTTTTTTTACATATTGTTTTCCCTTTCCTATATGGGGTAAATGAGAACAGAAATCATATTGTTATATGATTACTTAAGAACTATTACACCCTTTTGAAACTGAATACCTGTTTTAAAACACTTTTTTTTTGCCTGTAGGCAATCCTTCAGTGGCACAATGGATAATAAAATCATTAATTTTCAGCTTTCAGATGTCACAGACACTGTCAATTTCACTTATCATGAAAAACATACATCTAAAGATTAAAATCAAATAGCTGACAAGATTATGATTTTGAAGTCAAAAAGAACCCAATTAGGAGAAATTCAACTTTCCTTAGAGCCCTTTCCTTCCACATCCTGACAACTAGATTTTTTTGGTAAAAATAAATAACAAAATGAAGAGATAAAAATCAACTACAAAAAAATATAGCCAGGCACTGTGGTGTATGATTGTAATCCCAGTACTTGGGAGACTGAGACAGGAGGACCACAGGTTTGCAGCCAGCCTCAGCAACTTAGTGAGGCCCTCTACAACTTAGCAAGACCTGTTTTAAAATAAAAAAATAAAATAGGGCTGGGAGTGTAGCTCAGAGGTAGAATGCCCCTGGGTTCAATTCCTAGTACCACACACAAATACACACACACACACACACACACACACACACACACACACACACACACAGGAAAACCCAAAGCTCCAT
>PVJS01004647.1:0-68043 GCA_004027185.1 Glis glis
CATGGTGGTATACACCTGTAATCCCAGTACTTGGGAGACTGAGACAGGAGGATCGCAGGCCTTAGCAATTTAGCGAGGCTCTCAGCAATCTAGTGAGACCCTTGTTTCCAAATACAAAATAAAATCGGTCTGGAGATATATCTTGGAGGTAGAATGCCCTGGGTTCAATCCCCAGTAACACACACACACACACACACACACACACACACACACACACACTCTCTCTCTTTCTCTCTCTCTCTCTCTCTTTCTCTCTCTCTCTTTCCCTCTCTCTCTCTCTCTCTCAGAGAGGCTAGAAGTGTAACTCAGTGGTAAAGCACCCCTGGGTTTCATCCCTAGTACTGCAAAGAAAAAAAAAGTTCTGATACATACTATAACATGGATGAAACTTGAAAACCAGTAGCTGAAAGAATTCAGCCAACACACACATACTCATATGCTCCCATTCCTATGAAAGTCTAGAATAGTGCAATCTGTAGAATTATAATATAGATTAGTGGCTACTTAGGGCTGGGGGATGGAGTGCATATATGGTTGATCATAGATAAAGGATATAAGCTTTCTCTTTGAGGGAATAAAATCTTTCTCAAATTGACTGTGGTGATGGTTGCATTGAATTTAGTTATATTGAATATAACTAAACCTTTAAATTATACACTTAAGGTGATTGAATTGTATGGTACATAAATTTATTTTAATAATGGTGTTTTTAAGAAAGAATTTAAAAATAATTTAATGTAGATAAAATTCTTCTGAAAAGTTTAGATATATTATAAAGGAGTAAAGCTACTTCTTTTGTCAAAATAATAGGAAATTTGAAAATTAAAGATGAAATCACAAGAGAATAAACTGAAAGAAGTTGAGGAAAATCATGGCCAGTGGTTTTAGTCTTGGTGTAAAGCAAACAAATGGTCAGCAGTAGAAAGTAAAGGGCTGAAAAATAGAATTTCAGGTTGAGGATCAAGTTTTTCTATATTGAGGGTTTGTGAAAATGTTTAATAGATGTGATTTTTCTCTTTAATACTTGGACAGCTTAAGGGCAGATACAGAGACCGTTGTACTAAGAGCTTTGAAGAGAAGGTGAATAGGACAATCAGGTTGTAATGGGAGCACCTTGGCATGGGAGGCTGGGGATGAAGGACATGATCCTGCCTGGGCTGATGGAGGATGCTAGGAGGAGAGGGTCACATAGACGAATTACAAGGCCAAATCTTTGTTATTGTTTTTTTTTTTTTTTGGTACTGGGTATTGAACCCAGGAGCATTCTACCTCCAGGCTACACCCCCAACTCTTTTTACTTTTAAGTTTGAAAAAGGGTCTCTAAGTTGCTGAGGCAGGCCTGGAACCTGGGATCCTCCTCTCTCAGCATTCCAAGTTCTGGGATTACAGGTGCACGCCACCGCCCCTTGCTGAGCATGTTCTTTAGAGTAAAATCTAGCGCCCTCTGGGTATGCAAAGCCTGACATGGTTCGGTTCATCTGTTTTTCTCTTCGATGTCATCTGGCATTGCTCTCTCACCACCTTCTTGCTCTGGCCCTCGGCTGTTGGGTAAACACACCCAGGTGTGGCCTCTCTCAGGGCCTTTGCACTTGCTGTTCTCTCCTCATAGATAACTCTTCCCTGAAACTGTGTATATTTTGCAACCTCTTTTTCCTCAGGTCTTCTCGGGAAGGCTTCCCTTGCCACATCCTATGTAAAATTGAATGGATAGAAGATTTAAGCCTGTTCTCTGTCTTCCTTGCTTTATTTTTCTTTTAGCACTTATTACTATCATATTCCATATTGAACCCATTGAAATTATTTTTTGTACATTTCTCTTTGTTGGCATATAAACTTTAAAAAGCTAGGGGACTTTTTTTTAAAACTGAGTTTACTGCTATATTTCCTACACCTAAGGAGTACTTGGCAGATGGTAGAGACTCAATAATATTTGTGGGAAGAAAAGAGATAGAAGAAGATGGTCCATATGGAAATCTGTCTTCAAGCTTGGAGATCTTTAAGATGAAACAGTTCAAACTTTGGGAGCTCTGTGATAAAACTAAACTCATTAAAAATGTAGACTTTCAAATACAGAACAGGTTTTAGAAAAGTTGCCTGTTTTGAGATTGTAATCACTATGGTCCTTGCAGCAGATTTGGAGAAGAGTGTTGGTTCTTATATTCAGGGTCAGAATTTCTGCAGAATTGGAAAGAGGATTTTTAAGGTCAGTAAGTAACAGGAGCAGACAAAGAGAAGGCATTTAAGTAGAAGTCATGGACTTCAATAGAGGATTGCTTCAGACAGGTTTAGATGGTACCTCTTCCCTCATCCCATGTGACCTTTGTGTCTTCATCTATTACAGAAATTATGTAATTTGTGCTTTACCTGTTCATGTTTTCACTAGACTGTACAGCACTCTTAATCTTGTCCTTCAGCACTTGTCAAAGTGCCTGGTGCATAGTATTCTCAGCAAATGTGTTGAGTGAAATACTTATTGAATGAGAAAGTATTAAGAGATAACTGTGGAATTATGATGTAGGAGCCAAGAGCATTCTGACCTCTAGGTTTGTCCGTTGATCAGAAGGGTGAGAAAAACAGAAAGCCAGGTTTCATATATTCAAAGAGCAGGTAGGATGTTGTCAAGGTTAACATTTAAGATGAAGGGGAATTTGTTCTAAAGAAAGAAAAAGAGAGAGAGAAAGAGAGAAAAAAAGGAAAGAAAGAAAAGGGAGAGAGAGAGAGAGAGAGAGAGAGAGAGAGAGAGAAGGAAAGAAGGAAAGAAAGACAACCAGGCAAGGTGGTGCACACCTATAATCCCAGTACTTGGGAGGTTGAGACAGGAGGATCATAGGTTTGAGGCTAGCCTGGGCAACTAAAGAAGGCCCTGTGTCAAAATAAAAATTAAAAAGAGCTGGGGGTGTAGCTCAGTGGTAGAGTGCCTCTGGGTTCAATTCCCAGTATCAGAAAAAAAAAAAAAAAGACATTGGAAGGGCTTGTAGAGGGATTGTAAATAGGAGATGAGAAAAGCTCTGTTTCAATGAAAATAATTGTAATAGAAATGTGATAGTAATTGTCAAATGTGATAGTAAATGTGAAATCCAGTCATTTGGTTCCTAAATGAGAATATGGAAATTGTTGGAGACATAGGAAGGGGAAAGGGGAAAGAAGAGTTTAGTAGGCTAAGTTTTATTTTCTGAAGAATATTGTAAAACACGCTGGGCGTGGTGGCGCACGCTTGTATTCCCAGTACTTTGGGAGGCGGAGACTGGAGGATCCGGGTTCGCAGCCAACCTCAGCTCTCTCGTTCTCTCTCTCTCCCTCTCTTTCCTTAGTGAGGCCCTCCACAACTTCGTGAGACACGGTTTCAAAATAAAGTATAAAAAATAGGGCTGGGGGCGTAGTGCGGAGGTAGAAAGCCCCTGGGTTCAATCCCTGGTACTGCAAAAAAAAAAATATTGTAAAACAGATTGGTTTAGGACTCCAACTGAGAGTATGTGTGTAATTATAGGACTTTCATAAATACTTTTGTTTTTTTTTTTTTGCGGTACCGGGGATTGAACCCAGGGGTGTTCTACCTCCACACTACACCCCCGGCCCTATTTTTTATACTTTATTTTGAAACCGGGTCTCACGAAGTTGCGGAGGGCCTCACTAAGTAGAGAGAGAGAGAGAGAGAGAGAGAGAAAGAGGGAGGGAGAGAAAGAGAGAGAGCTGAGGCTGGCCGCAAACCCAGATCCTCCAGTCTCCGCCTCCCAAAGTACTGGGATTACAAGTGTGCGCCACCATGCCCGGCCATAAATACTTTTTATTTTGTCCTCATTCTTGTTAGTAACACAAGAAGGAAAAATTGTGATAACAGCCCTAGATCTGTACCTTCCCCCTCAGTCACTGGACTTTATGGAAGATGTCAGCTGTGGCCAAAAGGCGTTGAAGTAGTGGAACAGGCCTCTGCAGGCCTGCTTCTCCTGTGTATGCTTCAATGCTCTGTAAATAGGATTTGCTAAGTAAAGGTATAGCCTCTGTTAGAATTAGTACACTCTCACTGTATTATTCTTTCAGTTTCAAGTGACCAATAATACTGGAACCCTAATAGCTAGAACTTATGCATAAATTAAACCATTTATTTGACCCTTAATAAATTTTTAATTATGAAATATATTTGTATATTATAAATAGATTCATAATTTATATAACACTATATATAATCACAAATATATTTTCATATATTTTAATTCAACTTTTTTTCTTTCTTTTTTCTAATATAGTTTTTAATAGGAAATACATTTTTTCAAGAGGTATTTATAGTCTGATAATGCTAGCATTTCGTATTGTATAATTAAAAATTTTTGTTTTAAATTTGTTCCCACAGTCCAGAAAAGGCTTTGAAAGACTCCCTGCAACCCTATGAGGCTGCTTATCTCTCCAAATCCTTGTCTAGACTCTTTGATCCTATCAACTTGGTTTTTCCCCCTGGTGGGCGTAATCCTCCATCCTCTGATGAACTGGATGGAATCACTAAAGCGATAGCGAGGTATGTATATTTCGTATAACGACATGCCATAAGATGCCTGCAACAGTTTTTCATGATGTATGATAGTAGTGTATTTTAAAAGCACCTCAGATTATTCAAGTAATTGGGTCTGCAATTAAATCAAAAATTTTCCAGTGAATGAGCGCACACATAGTACATAGTTGAGATTGCAATTAATTAAATATTATCTAAAAATAGCCTATTATAATTATTCTGTATCTTGCCAAGGATGCAAAATAACCTAGCTCTTCATATAATGGTAAAATCCTAATATTACACAAAAAAGTAAGAACAAAAATAACTTTACAAATTGAGAAACTAGGGCTGGGCGTAGTGGCTCATGCTTGTAATCCCAGTACTTGGGAGGCTGATACAGGAGGATCTGGGTTTGCGGCCAGCCTCGGCTACTTAGTGAGGCCCTCTGCAACTTAGTGAGACCCTGTTTCAAAATAAAGAATAATAAGAAAATAGGGCTGGGGGTGGAGCTTGGAGGTAGAATGCCCCTGGTTTCACTCTCCAGTACCCCCCCACACAAGTTGAGAAACTAATACATAGAGGTTACTTAATGTTTTTTTTATAATAGACCCAGACTGTGCTTCATGGCAGAAACAGGATTCTAATCCTGATTAGCCTACTTGTGCTTGCTATTTTAAGCTTTGGAAGTGAATGTGACAGCTTTTACAACTCTAAAAAGGGAAGGTATCCTAGCTGAGGTGCCACCTGAATGCTTGCAGACAGTGTAATTATCCCACTGGCTTCAGAGGCCTGCAGTTAAATTATCCAGATTAGCTCATGTGAGACTATTCCAGTACCTGTTACAGCGAACAAGCTGTCACAGCAGTAAGTCTGTACATTTGCAGTGGACATTTTAGGGAGTGAAAATAGTGATTGGGCAATATAGGATCCAGGTGTAGAACTGTCTAAATTATTTTAGACTATAAATTTGAAGATTGTGGTTCTGAGAACTGGAAGAGTAAGACTGAAAACACTACAGGTATAATATACATAAGCATATCTTCAGCTGCAAACATACATATGAAGTATCTAAGTTGCCCGGCATCTTGGTCCCAGATCTCTCCCCAATTATCTTTACTTGCTAAAGTCTTGAGTTTTTTTTTTATCTTAATGTCTCTGTTATCTGGTTAGTGTGCTAGCAATAATACATTCCTAGATTCAACTAGAGCTCTTTGACCTGCTCATATAAATGTTAAAAGAGGCATCTCTCCCATTCCTCTATGTGTCTTGAAAGTGCTGTATTCAAAGATAATCTGGACTTTTGAGAATTATACTTATGCCAATAGTTAATATAATTTAAAAGTGAACATTAATAAAATTATGTCCCAGTACTATATGCAAGGCCATTTTTGTTATACACGATATGGATTAATATTGCTTCAAACTCCTTCAGTTTCTATAAGAAGATAATCCAGTAGGTTCCCAGATTTAGTCTACTTCAGAGAAATTAATTTCTTTTCTTCCTTTCTACTTGTATATGTGTTTTCATGCCATTTTTAATTCCTGGTATTTTTCCCCATAGTCTTTGTAAGAGTGCCTCTTTTTTTTTTGGAAGTCAGATCAAATGTCCCAGTTAACTCAGTATTAAAGTTGAAAATAAGCATGACGAAGAAATGCTTTAAGAATCCAAGTTTGTAAAATTTAAATGATAGCCACTATGTTTTTGATATATTTAAAAAGCCACTCTATACAAAGTGGCATGAATTGGCATAATTTCTGCAAAACTGAGTATCTTTATGTATCATGTGTAATTTATATTTTTAGCCTATGTCCCTCCAAGGTTATCATTTCCATTCAGGAGCTGTCATTTCCTTGCAGATGTCTGTGATATGCAGTGCCTCTAATTGCACTGATCAGTATTTGCAAGAGTGCTACTTTAAAAATCTGTACACAATTTACTCTCTTAATCACAGACTGAACCCACACATGTCCTGCTTTTTATTAATGAGAAACTGGTCATTACCAAAGCCATCTCAAAGCACTTTTTTCCTAATGCTGAATTTAGGGGGAAAAGTGAAACAATGCAACCAATTCTTGGAAGCAATCAGCAAAATCTATAAAAAGAATCACCACATTGCTTATTGGGATTAGGCTTATATGTTGTTCTTTATTTTGTTGATGAACTATTTTGCTAATATTAAAATCTGTTTTTCTACAGTGAACTAAATGTAGCTGCCGTTGATGCAAACCTCACATTAGCCGTGTCAAAAAATGTAGCAAAGACCATCCAGTTATACGGTGTAAAATCAGAGCAGCTTGTAAGTGGTATCCTTTATCTGTACACTTTAATGATTTTGTTTAAAAGTACTAATTACACAATGCTTGACTAATCATAACTAACATCATAATAAATGAAACAATCTGTTTTTCCTGTGTCTGCATTGTTCCAGTTGATTCTGTAATTAGTTTTTAGGGTAGCTTGTTGACAAACAGAACTGAAATAATTTGCACGAAGTGATCCATGATGGTAACTGTATTATGAACCTTCTACTTTCAGTTGCAGTGGAAGGCCAAATGATGTTTGCTATAATATGGTGCTATTTTCCATTCAATTCTTCTTCTTGTCTTGACAAATAATTTAGAGGCATCCTTTTTTAAACTTTGTTTAATAAAAACTAGCCATACAGAGACATGGAAGCTCTTCATAGGCAATTAGATGACTAATTTTTCTCTTTAACTTTGTTTATAGATGCTTTATTATAATGTTCATTGCTTTTAAAAATGTAGTTCATTGCTATAAATAAAATTCAGTGTTAGATCTAGTAGAGTTTAGTGCAGTTACTGAAAATAGTGGGAAAAAATCTAATGAGGTGGCCCTGCCAGAGGAGAAACATTAAAAGCCAACATGTTTATAAAAAATATTGTGCGGGCCAGGTGTGGTGGCACACGCTTTGTAATCCCAGTACTTTGGGAGGCGGAGACCAGAGGATCCAGGTTCGCGGCCAGCCTCAGCTCTCTCTCTCTCTCTCTCTCTCTCTCTCTCTCTCTTTAGTGAGGCCCTCCGCAACTTCATGAGACCCGGTTTCAAAATAAAGTATAAAAAATAGGGCCGGGGGTGTAGCGCGGAGGTAGGATGTCCCTGCATTCAATCCCTGGTACCGCAAAAAAAAAAAAAAAAATTTTGCTTTTTGGTGGAGTCAGGGGTGGGATGGAGGTCAGACAGTAACAATGGCAGTATGTGACTTCAATTAATATAATGGCAAAAGACTTTGAAAAAATAAAAATATATCAACTAACATGCCTGAATTGATATTGTTGGTTAGTCTGTGGCCCTAAATTAGGCCTGTTTAACCTATATTATGGAAGGTCAAAAGAAAGTCATTGAATTTTTTTCATTTCTTTAATAGAGTTCTTCCCCCACCCATTACTTTTATTTTTCAATTTTCATTTTAGTATATACAGAAAGCCCAAGCATTAAATAAGATTACAAAAATAAAGCATCATACACTTTATTTTTAAAGTATATTATTGAGCCGGGCATAGTGGTGCATGTCTGTAATTGCAATACTTGAGAGGCTGAGATAGGAGGTTCCCAGGTTTGAAGATAGATAGCCTCAGCAATGTAGTGAGACCCTGTTTCAAAACAAAAAGCAAAAAGGACTGGGGTGTAGGTAGAAGGTAGACTCCCCCTGGGTGCAATCCCCAACACACACAGAAAAAAATGTGTGTGTGTGTGTGTGTGTGTGTGTGTGTGTGTGTCTTGGTCAACATTCTTACCGCTGTAACCCAAAATAACTGACCACACAACTTAGAGGAAGGAAAATGTATTCGCTCACAGCTTTTGGAGATTTCAGAGTTCAGTCCCTGTCAGGCCGGGTCTGCAGAGGCCTGGCAGTGGGAAGCAGAAGGAGAGAGGAAGTCTCCACTGTCACATCACTGAGGTAGGAAGCAAGAGAGAACAAGGGAGGAGGGACCTTATATAGTCCCCAGGGACTCCCTCCTAGGCAACCAAGCCCCGCATCCATCATGGCTGTCTATTCTCCATGAGGTCTTTGGGGACATTATAAATCCAAACCATTCGTGTGTGTGTGTGTGTGTGTGTGTGTGTGTGTGTGTGTGTGTAATTGACTAATAACTTTAGTAATATTTTAGTGTTAATGTTTATTTCACTATTCTGTGTTTTTAAATTTGACATGTTTCCTTGTTTGGTCTATCCATGTTCTTTTTAAAATTTTATATTTATTTATGGTGTGTGTGTGGTAATGGGGATCTAACCCAGGGGTGCTCTACCACTAGCCATTTTTATTTATTATTTATCCTGAGAAAGGGTCTTGTTAAGTTCCATGGCTGGCCTTGAACTTGCAATCCTCTTATTTCAACCTCCAGAGAGTTGGAATTACAGGCATGCACTGCCACACCTGCACCTGGCTGAACTTTTCATATTCTTATTCTTTTATTTATTTATTTATTTTGTGGTACCGGGGATTGAACGCAGGGGCGTTCTACCTCCACGCTATGCCCCCAGCCCTATTTTTTTATACTTTATTTTGAAACCGGGTCTCACGAAGTTGCGGAGGGCCTCACTAAGGAGAGAGAGAGAGAGAGAGAGAGAGAGAGACAGGGAGAGAGAGAGAAAGAGAGACAGGGAGAGAGCGTGCACGCGTGCCTGAGCTGAGGCTGGCTGCGAACCCGGATCCTCCGGTCTCCGCCTCCCAAAGTACTGGGATTACAAGCGTGTGCCACCACACCCGGCTTATTCTTATTCTTTTAGAATAATTTCACTAAGAATATTTAGAGGAAAATAGCCAAATGCTAAGTTTTTAGTTGCAGAATATCAGAAAACAGATTTTTAAGTAGAATACTCTGTGTGTAAATGGAAATGTTGACGAGATTTGGGATGAAAGCTAAGCCTTTAAATAGGGGATTATTTTTATAGATGAAAAAATTAAGCTTCAAATCTACAAGGTTGAACAGTGACAGCAATCAGAACATTAGTGGAATGTTTAAGTAGTGAGATAAAGAAAAGCTAGAAAGTTAAAGACAAGTATGCTTTCAGAGAGGATGACTGGAAAATACAACCCCAAGTGTAGGATGAGAAACTTTCCAGAACCCTACATTCACTTCCCTAAAAAATTAGAAGTTTCTTTGATTCCAAAATATTCTAATATACTTAAATTATAACTGATTTATATCAGGATTTCTGTTAATAATAATGAATCAGAAAAGTATTTTTGTCATTACACATGTATTTTTTTCCTGAAGCTTTTTCATTATTAGTCATGAAATGTATGTGTCATACAAACGCAAATCTCTATAAGGACAAATCCCTAAATCCTTTTTGTGTGTCTCTGAATCTGAAGCTGTATGAGATAATCCATTTTAAAGGGTAGGATAGAGTCATTATTAAGCCCTTGTAGTGAGTCAGGTATTGTGCCAAGTCTTTTGCATGTATTACTTCATTTACAGCAATCTAATTGTTGTGACATTAATACTTCCATTGGTGAGAGAGATTCACCAATGCTGTTGTTGTGAAATGGAAGTATAACTATGAACTGTAGAAAGTAAGACTGAGAAAATTAATAGCACGGCCAATAAATACTGCTAAAAGTAGCATGCCAAGAAGCAAGTGTTGCAGCTAGGATCCAAATCCAGACCGGATGCTAAGCATTAATGCTCTTCTGTTTATGACTCGTATCTTGTATACACACATAACATCATTTTTCATTTAAGAAAAGTGAGATTGTGCTACACATATTCTGTTTTGATTTGCTTATTCACTTTACAATATGACATAGAGATCTGTATCTACTATTTTGCTGCATGTATAATATATATTACTGTTAGGGTCAGCTACAGAGTTACCCCTGAAGAGCTCAAGGTTGATATAGTTAAATCATGAGGGTTCTAATCTCATTAGAATGGATTTATCTTTGTGGTAACCTAGGCTGGTGGGGTGTGGCTATAGAAGGTGAGTCCCTGGGGGTTTGGACTTAGGGTCTGTGCTTGTATCTTGGAATCTCCTTGCTTGCTTGCTTTCTGGGTGAGAGTGAAGCCTTGCTCTCTCCTTCTCTCCGCTTCCCACTGCCATGCCCTGAGATCCAAGGTCCTCAGCCTCACGTGGACTGAACCCACAAATCTCCAAGGAAACTGTGAATAAATAAATCTTCCTTCCTCTAAGTTACATGGTCCTCTTTGGATTATAGCAGTGAAGATGCTGACTAAGACAATTACTTATGTATATCATGATTTTAATTCAATACTCTTAATACATAAATGATAACTTTGTAATTTACTTTTGAAATAACAAGGATTTGGCATTGAATTTTCACATTTGAGTTCTAAGCAATAGGATTTACATCCTCAGATATAAGAATTCTAGAATGTGTCATATTATTGTCAGCTTTCTAGGACTCCTTTGTAAAAATGAGGTCAAGCCTTTTTAGACTCTCTTCATCGAAAAATTCTTAATCATTTGCTTTAACAGCAATTATGAAGTTATAATCAATTTACTAAATAGATCTGAGCATTGTGATGCACGCCTGTAATCCCAGTACTTGGGAGGCTGAGACAGTAGAATCGCAGGTTCCAGGCCAGCCTCAACAACTTAGCAATATCCTGTTTCAGAATAAAAAGTAAAATAGGGCTGGCTGGGGGTGTAGCTCAGAGGTAGAACACCCCTGGGTTTAATCCCCAGTACCAAACAAAAAAGTAAATTACTAAATAGAATTTTGTATTCAAAAGATATAACACACACACCTTAATGTATACATATCATAGTATTTATGGTTGAATTGAACAATTATTTATTGGTGATTTATTAGTTATTTGTGTAGTCAGACATATGACTTGCATAAGAAAATGTCACTAGACTTTATAATGGAAAATTTGAAGCAGTGTTTTTCCTTATCCTCTGTGTATTAAATGGAAATAAAAATATCAGTATATAAGGGAATTATTATTACCTTTATTTTTAAAAATTTTAAAAATTTTTTAGTACTGAAGCCGGGCGTGGTGGCGTACGCTTGTAATCCCAGTACTTTGGGAGGCGGAGACTGGAGGATCCAGGTTCACGGCCAGCCTCAGCTCTCTCGCTCTCTCTCTCCCTGTCTCTCTCCCTGTCTCTCTCCCTGTCTCTCTCTCTCTCTCTCTCTCTCTCTCTCTCTCCTTAGTGAGGCCCTCCGCAACTTCGTGAGACCCGGTTTCAAAATAAAGTATAAAAAATAGGGCCGGGGGCGTAGTGCGGAGGTAGAACGCCCCTGCGTTCAATCCCCGGTACCGCAAAAAAAAAAAATAAAAAAAAAAAATAAATAAATAATTTTTTAGTACTGGAGATGGAATTCAGAGCCTTCTACCTCCAGGCTACACCTCCAGTCCTGTTTTATCTTTTTATTTGGAAACAGGGTCTCACTAAGTTGCTGGGAGCCTCACTAAGTTGCTGAGGCTGGCTTTTAACTTTCAATCCTCCTGTCTCAGCCTCCCAAGTACTGGAATTACAAGCGTGCACCACCTCGCCCAGCTCTTAATGCACCTTTGTATTTTATAGGAATATAAGCCTTTGTGATAACAAAATTGCAGGCAAATATACTAGTAAGTATTTCTTGTAAAAAGTGAATTGTTAGTATTTTCCAGCAGTAACTTTTACCTGGTAATTTTATGGATTGGCAACTAGTCTTAGTGTGAATGTCAAATGTTGTGAACTGTGAGCAAGTAGATTGACATAGATTGCAGAGCAGTGGGAACAATAATAGGAATCAACTTTTTTTTTTGCGGTACCGGGGATTGAATGCAGGGGCGTTCTACCTCCGTTACGCCCCCCGGCCCTATTTTTTATACTTTATTTTGAAACCGGGTCTCACGAATTTGCGGAGGGCCTCACTAAGGAAAGAGAGAGAGAGACAGGGAGAGAGAGAGAGCGAGAGAGCTGAGGCTGGCTGCGAACCCGGATCCTCTGGTCTCTGCCTCCCAAAGAACTGGGATTACAAACATGCGCCACCACGCCCGGCAGGAATCAACTTTTAATGGAAGGTTTCAGTTTCAATGCAGGCCAGTGGCCATGTATGAGGTCAGTAGTTCCAGACACTAGGGTTTTGTTTTAAGGCTTTGTAAATATATACTTTATTATTAGTATAATTTCAAAATTAACTTGGAAACTTTGCATGCCCTTACTGGAAGAAAACCTACATGTGTGTTATTTAAAGATGATACAAGCCAGGCGTGGTGGTGCACACTGGTAATCCCAGTACTTGGGAGGCTGAGACCGGAGGATCCAGGTTCGGGGCCAGCCTCAGCCACTTAATGAGGCCCTCCCAACTCAGTGAGAACCTGTTTCAAAATAAAGAGTAAACAAATAGGGCTGGGGGGTGTAGCTCGGAGGTAGAATGTCCCTGGGTTCAATCCCCAGTACCTCAAAAAATAAAAATAAAAAAATAAAAATAAAGATGATACAAGCCGGGCATGGTGGCGCACGCTTGTAATCCCAGTACTTGGGAGGCCGAGACTGGAGGATCCAAGTTCGCGGCCAGCCTCAGCTACTTAGTGAGGCCCTCCGCAACTTTGTGAGACCCGGTTTCAAAATAAAGTATAAAAAAATAGGTCCAGGGGTGTAGCTCGGAGGTAAAACGCCCCTGGGTTCAATCCCTGGTACCGCAAAAAAAAAAAAAAAGATGATACAAAGATATAGGAGTTCAATTTTTTTTTAGTTTTAAAAGGATATTTAATGAAGATTTTAATGTCATCGACATGAATATCCATATAGTATTATATGGTAATGACTTAGGTTCACTTTTAAATAAATAAAAGATCAAAGGAAATATGAAATCACTTGGAACAGTTTTATATTATGTACAAACAGATGAATCATACTGGTAGGCTCTCTTGGACCAAATGCATGTTAGCTATAATACAAACTCAGCAGTCGCTTGGGTTAACTACCCTCTTGATCCTTTAGACAGCTTTCCACTCTTTCCTACCTCTGGTTTTACGTTGGACTATTTAAGAATCACTACTTTCTTCCTTAATTTAAGGTAGCTTTCTGATTTGCTTCCCAGACTTATAAGAGCTTGATTTTCTGGAGGCTGTCAGGTCAGTAGTAGAAGGAAGCAGTAGTCAGGCTTGTCTAAAAGTCAGTAAGCTCTATTGAAAACAGAGGACAATGCCAATAATGGTTATTCACATTACAAAATAGTTTCAGAGGAAAGTAAAAAATTAAAAGTTTTCAGTTGAAGTCTGCTTAAGTCTGTATTAGTCATCTCTTGCCATAGGAATGCGTGTAGCTTACAGTTGCAAAGCCTGAGTGGCATACAGTAAGCATGTAGTGATCATGCTTTTCAGGCCAGAAGGGCAACAACCAGGTGGTTTTGCTGATCTTGCCTGGGTTTGCTCTCATGGCTGGCTGGCTGCTGATGTAGGCAGCCTCAGCCATAGGTAAGACTCTGTTCTGCATGTTTATAACCTGGCTTTCCTGGGCATGACCTTACAGCAAATGCAGAGGCAGAGGAGACCAAATATCTCCATAAGTCCAGCTCACCAAAACAACTCATCCACAGTATCAAATGGAATAGCTTAGCATGTGGATGCAAGCAGAGGTGAGGAACTGGGGCTAATTATGCCACCTGTCACAAAACCAAATTGGAAGGATGACGACCATGAAGAGAGAGCTCGTGAACCTTCCATTTTATTCCCAAAGGTGTAATCTTCCAATTTGAATCCTAATAGTATGTATTTGTTTAAGTTTTATGTCATTTGGCTTCTAAATTCACAGCCAATGATGAGAGAAATCCATTGGTAATTTACTTAATGACTTTAATTAATGGTAACATATAAATATTACATCTTTAAAAGAAGCTTTTTTTTATCTGGGTGTGGTGGTACATACCTGTAATCCTGAAAGGCACCCCGTTTTAGAGGGGATCCCCCGCTCTAGCCATGGGACCCAGCGCCGAGCCAGGAACTCTCAGGACACCGACTTGCTGCAAACGCACGAGGTTTATTGAAAAAAACCAGTGCACTGGGGCCGAGCAGGAGTAGGGGAGCTCGACCCTCAGCGAAGGGAGAGGGGAACATTTAAAGAGCAAAACCAAAGACAGAGAAAAAAAAAGATAGGGCAGGGAAAGGTCAGGGTGGGGCAGCGGGTTTTTCCATTACTATAGTCCTTTTAGTATTCAGGTCTAGGGGTCTTAAAAGTCAGGGGTGGGGCAGCGGGTTTTTCCATTTCTATAGTCCTTTTAGTATTCAGGTCTAGGGGTCTTAAGAGTCAGGGGTGGGGCAGCTTGCTTTTCAGAGTTTTGACCTTTCTGTCCCAGTACTTGGAAGACTCAGACAGGAGGATCACAGGTTCGAGGTTAGCCTCAGCAACTTAGTGAGACTCTGTTTTAAATTATAAATAATAAAATAGGGCTGGGGTGTAGCTTGGAAGTATAATCTCCAGTACCAACCCCCCCAAAAAAGTCTTGAACTCCTGAGCTCAGGGGATCCTCCCACCTCAGCCTCCCAAGTAGCTGGGACTACAGGATTGATAGCAGAGGACAGAGGATCATACTGCCTTGTCCCCTATCATGGGCCTTTTTCTGTAGGGCCTCACTTAAAGATACTGTATATATTGACCCCTTATTACATTCTTCAATGTTTATTGTCCTTTCATTACCATAACCATATAATATTCAAAGAAATATTTTTATAATCTATTTTTTCCTTTTCTTTTATTCCAAAATGTGAATTTTCTTTAGTGTCTGAGTAAATAGAATCTTCTGCATCCACCCCAAGAAACATCCATATTAGTCAGAGGCTTGAAAGGCCTTGAACACCTGGATCCTGCCCTCTAACTTTTCACTGCCATCTTAGCACTTTAAAGAGTTTTTAAATGTGTCATTCAGTTTTTCCAGGTGTTCTCATTGAGTGGATTCATCTGAATTACCTAGTCAGTTTTTCATTGAAATTGGAAGTTCTAATGTCATGGGGAGACATGCTAATTCTGAGGGGTCCTTGGCTTCCATGATGAATAAGAATTTCAACACGTGCCATCAGAGAGAAGGCAAAGGTTTAATTAATTTAAGAAAGGTGGGGATACAGGTTGGGGGTCATCTCAAGAAAGGGAGAGCGAGTCTCCCTGCATGAGTGCATCCATCCAAGCAAGCAAGAGAGAGTCCGCATGCTTTGGCAGTTCTTTTATAGGAGGGGGTAGGTAGGGTCTCACAGTAGAGGGCAGGACTTCCTCTTAGTCCTGTTTCCCTGGCAACAGATAGGCAGTGGGGTCCAACCTTTGTCCTCCTCACCCACCCTATTTACATTAAGCATTTCAGGTGTGGAGAGGAGCCATTGTGATTAAGAGTGTGGACTCATTAAGGCTTCTGCCTGACTGAACACACCCTATAGGGTGGTAGATTATGAACTTTCAAAATTTTAAATCTCTATTTTCCCATTGTCTCCTTTCTGCCTAATATTTATATTTTACCTCATCACTAACACTATAGAGCTTTTATATCTTTTTCGAGCATATTAGTGATCAATTAGGGCTTTTAATGCTACTCTGTTCCAGGTTTTCAAATATGCTTTAATAGCTGGGCATGGTGGCGCATGCCTGTAATCCCTGTACTTGGGAGGCCAAGACAGGAGGATTGCAGGTTCGAGGACAATCGCAGCAAGTAGTGAGACTCTCATCAACCTAGGGAGACCCTGTTTCCAAATAAATAAAATTGGGCTTGGGGTGTAGCTTGATGTTAGAATGCCTCTGGGTTCACTCCCCAATATCACAAAAAAAGCTTTAATTGCTTTATATATACTTCAAAATTAGACTGAAAGTATATATCTGGCTGTGTGTGGTGGTGCACACCTGTAATCCCAGTGACTTGGGAGACTGAGACAGAAGGATTGCAGGTTCAAAGCTAGCCTGGACAACTAACTGAGATCTTATCGTAAAGTAAAAAAAAAAAAAGAAAGAAAGTATATTTCTAGAAGAATAAGTTGTCAGCATTCAGTCATGTTTGGACTGCAGTTGACTTTGAGCACCTTCCTCCATAGCATACTCGGTCATAAAAATACAACAGTAAATGTGCGGCCATACAAATAAGGTCTACAGAAAACCTGCATTCACTAGCGCCACTGCAGGTATCACCCTGGCAAAACATGAGACAAGGTTGCCTTGCAAATGGAACCAAGGCCAAAACATGCTCAGGAATTAGGTCTGCAGTACCCCAGTGCAACCGGGTCTCTCAGTTACAAGCATCACTTATGGCTCTGAATTGAGAACTACAGTGAAATGGTGGGGAGGGAGGCATGAGTATAGGGACACCTATTAAACCCCCAACACTGGGGCAAACCCAGAGAGAGAGAGAGGACACAGAAACACTTCCTTTGGAAAATAGTTAGAATGCCAACTGAAATTCAGTGCATTGGAATGTTAAAGAGGTCATTTACATCTTACAAGCTGTCAGCTATCTTTATCATTTACTGTATCAGGCACAGCATACTTTAGGCAACTTTTACTCAACTCACTAGTATGAGACTGCTGGTTTAGAGTGTTTCCTGAGACATATCTTTGGGTAACAATTTTGAGCCTGGAAATTGTTGGCTTACTAATCTGTAGCTTTCTGCTGGCTTTGATGGAAGGCATCAGAAGGGGCCACTGAAGGAGTGGCTTCTGCTGTCTTTCTTTCTAACATAAGAAAAACAATTTCCTAGGCTTCCTGTTGTGGTAGGCTAGAGTTAAAGTTAAACCTGTATACTTAACTGTTGTAATGCTTGATATACTTTAATCAAAACATGGATAACTTCTTTGTTCCTTTTTAAATAAAAGCAACTTGAACTCTGTATGACTTTTATTAATAAAAGGGAGGCCTGAGATTTGTTTGAGGAGGTTCGCTCTCTTGCCTTCTCCCCTCTCACCTCTCATCTCAAAAACTTTGTCTTGAGAGAATTGAGTCATGTTGACCCAGGACCCTGCTGGTCCAGAGCCCGGAAGAACGACTACAACACATATGGAAAGAGTCTCTGGGATGGGAATCAAGAAATTCTCTCTTCCCTCTCTTGGAAAAATTTTTTTAGCATTTTTCATTATCTTAGGATATGAATTGTTAGCATATCAGTGAACCACAGGGAATTGTAAAATATTATATAAGTTTTTTCTGGGAAAATGCTCCAGTAAATTTCAAAGAGGCTTTTGACTCCTCCTCTTGAAATAACTGAAAAAAATCTGGAACATTCCCCTAGTCCACTTGAATGATCCATGAATCAAAGAATTTTTTTTTTTTTTGCAGTACTGGGGATTGAACCCATAGGCATTCTACCTCCAAGCTATACCCCTAGCCCTATTTTTTATTCTTTATTTTTTGAAACAGGGTCTCTTAGCTAAGTTACAGAGGGCCTCACTAAGTAGCTGAGGCTGTCCACGAACCCAGATCCTCTGGTCTCAGCCTCCCAAGTACTGGGATTACAAGCGTGTGCCACCACACCTGGCTAGGATTTTTTTTTTAAAAACGACTTTATTGAGATACACATTGCATACCCTAAAATTCACTCATTTGAAAAAAAAATTGTGGTAAAATTCATATAACTTGCTGGGCGTGGTGGCGCACGCTTGTAATCCCAGTACTTGGGAGGCGGAGACCAGAGGATCCGGGTTCGCAGGCCAACCTCAGCTATTTAGTGAGGCCCTCCACAACTTCGTGAGACCCGGTTTCAAAATAAAGTATAAAAAATAGGTCTGGGGGTGTAGCTCGGAGGTAGAACACCCCTGGGTTCAATCCCCGGTACCGCAAAAAAAAAAAATTCACATAACTTAAAATTTACCACCTAGCTTGGTGCGGTTGTACACACCTATGAGTCCTAGCTACTTGGGAAGCTGAGGCAGGTGAACCACTTGAGCTCAGAAGTTCAAGGCCAGCCTGGGAAGGATAATGAGACCCCCATCTCAAAAACAAAAAACAACAACAAAAAAACTGTTTTCACATGTATAGTTTAGTAGAGTTCAGTATATGCACATTTTTAGGCAACAAATACTAGAACAGTTCTAGAATTGTTCTTTTCTTCTTCTTCTTTTTTTTTTTTTTTGTTGTACCGGGAATTGAACCCAGGGGCATTTTACCTCCGAGCAACACCCCCAGCCCTATTTTTTTATACTTTATTTTGAAACCAGGTCTCAGGAAGTTGTGGAGGGCCTCACTAAGTAGCTGAGGCTGGCCGCAAACCTGGATCCTCTGGTCTCTGCCTCCCAAGTACTGGGATTACAAGCGTGCGCCACCACACCCGGCCTTAGAACTGTTCTCTTCTTCTAAACTATAAAGCAGGTGTATGGTGTGCTGTTTACCAACCTGTCTGAGTGCAATGAGAACAGAACGCAGGCATGTGCAACACATTCTATAAAGTGGACTTATTACTTACCAATAGGTAGCGAGGTGTCATGGGAGACACGCTAATTCTGAGGGGTCCTTGGCTTCCATGATGAATAAGAATTTCAACATGTGCCATCAGAAAAAGGCAAAGGTTTAATTAACTTAAGAAAGGTGGGGATACAGGTTGGGGGTCATCTCAAGAAGGGGAGAGCAAGTCTCCCTGCACGTGTCCATCCATCCAAGTGAGCAAGAGTGTGCTTTCGCAGTTCTTTTATAGGAGGGGGTAGGTAGGGTCGCACAGTGGAGGGCAGGACTTCCTCTTAGTCCTGTTTCCCTGGCAACAGATAGGCAGTAGGGTCTGACCTTTGTCTTCCTCACCCACCCTATTTACATTAAGCATCTCAGGTGTGGAGAGGAGCCATTGTGATTAAGGGTGTGGACTCATTAAGGCTTCTGCCTGACTGAATGCACCCTATAGGGAGGAGTTAGATTATGAACTTTCAAAATTTTAAATCTCTATTTTCCCAATGTCTCCTTTCTGCCTAATATTTCTATCTTTTCTATTCTACCTCATCAGAGGGACAACAGAAGCTCAAGATTCATTGCGAACTGGCCCTCCCAGGTTCAGAGAGCAGCCTAGGGAGGGTTGAGTCCCAACTGCATGTGCTCCATTTGTACCACAGATGAAGGACTCAGTTACATACCTCAGGATCAGTTGGAAAGAGGGAAATTATAAGAAAATATTTTGAACAAAATAAAAATGAAAATACAACATACCAGCATTGGTAGGATACAGTTAACTCAGTGAAGTTCAGAGCATTTACTGCTTATATTGAGAGGGAAAAGGTCTCAAATCAATAATCTTAATTTTCTTCCTGAATAAACAAAAAGGAGACAGGGCTGGGAAAGTAGCCCAGTTCAGTCCTTGTAATGGCAGGATATAGGGCGTGACCATGGAAGGAGTAGATGAGTTCTGGAAGAGAATGAGATCACAGGAAGAAGGAACAAAGAAGTGAAGTGAAAGCTAGGGTATTGGATCATCTGTTTGATTATTGAATTAATCAAGAATTATTACAAAAGTTAGTAGCAATGAACACACTTAGGAGCTACATCTTGGTGTCTAATACCACTTCCTTCTAAACTCCCTGGTGACATAGAGGATTCCAGATAAAAATAATGTATTAGTATAAATCTATGAAATTGATAGTAGAGCTTAATTTTGTAAGAGATTGTCTCCATTCTTAGGAAAAACACACTCTGAAATATATTAAGGGCCATAATTTATGTATGATTTAGAAAACAAATTATGCATATATGTATGTGAGGGAGAGGGAAGAAAAGAATACAAATAGTAAAGCAAATAGGGTAAAATTAGTTATACATTTTATTGGTGCATTATAGTTACAAATGACTATTTTAGAACACGACTTGATTGCAAGTTGGTAACCATCTGTGTCCATGAACAAAGTAAAAATAAATTGGAATTGTTTAATTATCAGAAGAACTTAACATTGACTTAATAACCATCATCATCGGTTGCAACTTAGTTAAAGGATATTCATTTTTTAACACTGCAATTGTTAATTTTTTTAATTCTTTTTTTTTTTTTTTGCGGTACCGGGGATTGAACGCAGGGGCGTTCTACCTCCACACTACACCCCCGGCCCTATTTTTTATACTTTATTTTGAAACCGGGTCTCACGAAGTTGCGGAGGGCCTCACTAGGTAGAGAGAGAGAGAGAGAGCTGAGGCTGGCCGTGAATCCGGATCCTCCGGTCTCTGCCTCCCAAAGTACTGGGATTACAAGCGTGCGCCACCACGCCCGGCCCAATTCTTTTTTATTACGGTTGGGAATTGAAAATTAACAACTGAATTTAATTTTGAAATTTTATGTATGCATTTACCAAAGGAAAGTAGAAAAAAAGAAATAGTATTTCTTTTTCTCATAGTTTATTTTGCTTGCTAGAACAATGGGAAAACATTCTTAGTTTCAACTCTCCTAAAAAGCCAATTTTTCATATGTTTGAGATATGCATCCACGTTCATGGAATGAGTTACATCATGTTTTCTATATCCTAGCTGCATTTAATTTACCTCTAAAGAATAATCGTTATAAAGGATTGGAGTAAAATTGGATCAATATGAAAATGGTTGATACGTGGATTTTTTTCTTAAACCCCAACTGTGACAGATAAAGATTAGCATAATAAAGCATTCCAGGTACTTCTCCTGAAACTCATCCATTTAGAAATAAAATGAAGGTCAGGAATAGAAAGTTTTTAATATCACTTCTGCTGATTATCTGTATATAGTATAATCTTGGGCAACTTCCTAATCAAAAAAAAAATAAATAAAATGCCTACAAAATCAAGAGTAATATCCTCTTTCCATCACCCATTTCATTGGCATATTGGAATGGCTGTCAAATATGATTTAGGTTTGTTTTTCTCCCTCCTCCTTTTCATTTTTCGATGGCTTATTTCTGAGTTTTTTAATAGAAAAAAACCCTATTGGCAGTTGCCAGAAGGTATTCCTTAGGGTTACTATGCTAATGTATCAGAATCACAGCACACACTGGGCATTTGGGTCACACTTGCCTCAGGGGCCCATCAGCCATGAGGTATGAAAAGAGATGATCTTTCTGTGTAAGACTAATTAGGCTGCCATCCATGGTATTATCTCTACAAAGATTTCTTGTGCCTTAAGTCTAAAGCTTTAACTTGACCTGAATATTTCTAATTAGCATTCTCTTTGTCAGGGGAGCATGAACTTATCCCTAGTTAGAGAAAAAGTACCGCACTGTTATTTTGGTAACATCTTTCTGTGTTATTCTTACAGCTCTCTACACAAGGAGATGCCAGTCAGGTGATTGGGCCTCTTACTGAAGGACAGAAAAGAAATGTGGCAGTAGTGAATTCACTATATAAGTTGCACCAATCAGTAACAAAGGTAACCTTTATTTTTAGTTTAATTAGGGTCATTTGACTTAATGTCAGGTTCTTCTTTGTTTTGCCTCAAATTTAGACAATTTACAAATTGTTATTTAGTTTTTTGAAATGAAAATAAGCTGAGGAGTAACCTCTTTTTAAATAGTCTTAGATCCTGGCCTTTATTATTTGTGTACTTTTTGTCTGTGTATTGGGTTTAAAACACATGAACTAGTTCCTCAAGTTAATCGAATTTCTTGAACAGATTATTTAAGGGTGAATGGTGCATGTTTCATACTTACTGCAAACCATGATTTGGTATCATATGGGAGGTAATAAGTTATAGCAAAGCTAATGACAGAATAAGAACTGGCAAGTCCTCCAGCATGTCACAAAGTTTTATTGTGGCTCAAAAATGGTAAGGAGGAGCTGTATTAAAAAACGTGAATTTTTATAATATAATCACTGATGACTACTTGTAAGTAGACGTCGTACTTTTCTTTTTGCTACTTTTCTGTTAAAGCATTTAAAAGAAATGGATAAGCCTTAACTTGTTTGCCTCCATATAAAGTCATCTCTCAGTAGCTATGGGGGATTGGTTTCAGGAACTCCCTTCCTATCTTCCATGGATACCGGAATCCACAGATGCTCAAGTCCTGCATATAAAATGGCATAGTACCTGCATATAACCTATTTATACCCTCCCATATATATTAAATCATCTCTAGACTATAATACCTAATATAACGTCAAAGCTGTATAAATAGTTATACTGTATAGTTTGGGGAATAACAAGAAATAAAGTCTGTACATATTCAGGGCAGATGCAATTTTTTTTCCTAACTTTTTTGATCCACAGTTAGTTCAATCCATGAATGCAGAAACCATGGGTATGGAGAGCCAACTCTATTATGATTAAGGTGAACTATATTCTTTATTGCTAGAAAAGCAACATTTTCAATTTCATCTGTGACTTTTGTGTAGCTTGTGT
Organism: Glis glis; assembly: GCA_004027185.1. Classification (NCBI taxonomy): domain Eukaryota; kingdom Metazoa; phylum Chordata; class Mammalia; order Rodentia; family Gliridae; genus Glis; species Glis glis. The sequence continues at coordinate 22,708 of PVJS01004647.1, forward strand.
TTATTCTCTGTAGATCGTTTTTTTAAAAATATTTAGAAAGAAAAATAAATATTTAGAAGACCTGAAGGAAGCTAAAGAATAGGTGATGATCTGTAACCAGGTGGTGTGGTGCATGTCTGTAATCCCAGCTACTTGGGAGGCTGAGGCAGGAGGATCACAGGTTCAAGGACTGCCTGGGCAATTTAGCAAGACTCTGTCTCAAAATAAAATTTAATAAGGACTGGGGGTGTAGTTCATTGGTAGAATGCTTTACTAGCATGCGTGAGACCCTATGTTCAATCCTATTACTCTTCCTCCGTCCCAAATTTGACCTCTTAATTTGAGATTTAATATGCTACATTTTATTTTAGAATATTATTTGTGACTATTATTAATTTATTTAAATTTTTAAGCCTGGCGTGGTGGCACACACTCGTAATCCCAGTACTTGGGAGACTGAGACCGGAGGATCTGGGTTCGTGGCCAGCCTCAGCTACTTAGTGAGGCCCTCCGCAACTTAGTGAGACCCTGTTTCAAAATAAAGAATAAAAAATAGGGCTGGGGGTGTAGCCCAGAGGTAGAATGCCCCTGGGTTTAATACCTGGTACCGCAGAAAAAAAGATTTTTTTAAATTATTTTATCAGTTAAGAGTTTCCAAAACTATACATTTCACATACTAAACAACTGTATTTTAAAAGGGTTAATAACAGGTAAATATCAGAACAATAAAATTATTAAAAACATTTAATGATGTATATCCCATTTCCTTAATCATTACTCTATAACAGCATACACAATAAAAGACTGTTCCATTTAGACTGATTTAAATGTCTTTATTGATATTTTATATTGATTTGTAAAAGTGGAAATACCTGACATTTGTATTTTAAGGACTCGGTGAAGTAAGAGTCAGCCTAAGTGAAGTGGTTATTTTAAAACAAACAGGTAAATATGGCTCTATTCTGACCTTTTCAAGTTAAAACTTTACAATTAAAACCAACTAAAGTGAACAATGGAAAGCTAGCTCCTAGTATTCTTTCTGTTTCAATTGTTTGAAGTATGTATGTGCTTTTTTTTTTTTTTTGCGGTACCGGGGATTGAACCCAGGGACATTCTACCTCGGAGCTACACCCCCAGCCCTATTTTTTATCCTTTATTTTGAAACCGGGTCTCACGAAGTTGCGGAGGGCCTCACTAAGTAGCTGAGGCTGGCCGCGAACCCAGATCCTCTGGTCTCAGCCTCCCAAGTACTGGGATTACAAGCGTGATTCACCACGCCCGGCATGTATGTGCTTTTATACATAAAGTATTTTTCTTTTTTTTTGGTACTGGGGATTGAACCCAGAGGCATTCTATCTCCAAGCTAAACCTCCAGCCCGATTTTATATCTTATTTAGAAACAGTCTCATTAGGTTGCTGAGAGCCTTACTAAGTTGCCAAGGCTGGCTTTGAACCTGCGATCCTCCTGTCTCAGCCTCCCAAGTACTGGGATTACAAGCATGCGCCACCACGCCCGGCTCCATAAAGTATTTTTCAACTGAGTTTTCAAAGTAGTGATAATATTTTAATATAGCTTCTGGAAGTAGCTCTGTCATGTTATGATCAAAATTGTATTTACAAAAATAAATGACTTAAGCTAAACTATAACTGGATTAAAATCTCATTCTAGGTGGTTTCCAGTCAGAATTCATTCCCACCTGCAGCAGAGCAAACTATAACTTCATCCCTAAAGGTATATTAATTTATTCTTTGACTATTCATCAAGGTTGTTTTAGCATTGTTTGGCAGAGTATGAGATGTTATATTTTCTAAGTAATTCAGAACCCTTTCTATATATACATATATACCAAAAGTAGCATTTGATAATTATTCTAAAGAGAGAGGATACATGTATGTTTGTATTTTCTAGAATTTAAAAATAGATCTTTTTTATATCTACAGATTGTGTCCTACTTATGATAATTGTATACATAGAAGCAAGATTGTACATGTATTTACTGTATCTTAGGGTAAACATTATCCCAGGAAAGCCATGGTTTTTCACCAGGGTGATTTTTGTCCCCTAGAGGATATTTACAATATCTGGCGTCATTTGGGGTCATCATGACTAGTGGTGGAGTGCATACATAAAATGGGACAGTATAATAAATGTAAACTATTAGATTGAATTTAGATTAGGGTTAGTTAAAAAGGAGGGGTGGGAGATGAAGTTCTACAAATAAACCTCAAGGAGAAACACATTTAGAGAGTAGAGAGGATACAAAGAAAGAATAGAGAGACAGAAAATTGGGAGTCTGGTATCACAAATCCTAAAGGAGAAGGGAATTCCTAAGGCCAAATATTGTACAAGGGTTATGTGGTTGTGGATTTACCAGGCAGCAAAATATAACACTAAATACATATATGAGTGGATTTGACTCATTAAGGGTAAGAAAAGGAGACAATTTGCTTCCCCCAGCATAGTAGAAGTACATTTGGATGTTTTTTTCTGTATCTGTTTCTTTTCCCAAGTGTGTTCATCTCCTTGTGATTAAATATTATGAAAGCTAGCTGGGCCTGGTAGCACACGCTTGTAATCTTAGTACTTGGGAGGCTGAGACAGGAGGATCACAGGTTTGCAGCCAGCTTCAGCAGCTTATAGCAAGGTCCTTTGAAACTTAGTGAGACACTGTTTCAAAATAATAAAAATAATAATAAAACAGGGCTAGGGGTATATGTAACTCAGAGGGAGAACTCCCCTGGGTTCAATCCCCAGTAGCACACACACACGCGCGCGCGCACGCACGCACGCACGCACACACGCACGCACGCACACACTATGACAGCTGCCATAATAAAATACTTTTTATGTAAAAGTTGTCAAATTTATTGATGACCATAAGAGTGGGTCAATGTGACAAACCTAAAGGTTTTTAAATTCTTGGTTTTAGGCAGGGAACAGATGGTCTTCTTTCCTATAGTTCCACTTTTTTCCCCCATCTTCTAGCAGTAGGTATAAAACATTTTTTAATTACCACCCAAAATAAGAAGTACTGTGTAACTCCATGCATAATTCATAAGCATTTATAAATATATACACATATATAATTATATAGAGAATATGCCTCTATGCATATCTCTAATTGACACAAGTTTCACAAAGCAGTACTTATCTTTATTTATGTGATACACTCTAATATTTCCTACACTGATCTCTTACCTTTGAAGACTTTTCGTAGTGACCCACGACATCGGTCTTTCATGGGCGCGAGGGCAGGTAGAGGCTAATGGTCACATATTCTATAGTGTGAATGGTCACGCATTCTGTAGTGTGAAGCAGTCTATTCGGTAGGTTGAGACAGAGTGCCTTCTTTCTTTGTCTGATAAAAATTACCTGGATAAGTTTAAAATAGAAATTCTTCAGAGACTAATTCAATTTAGAGTGAATTCTTGAAATCTGTATTTTTAACATACAACAAAGATTATTCTTAATTTTAGTCACTTTGGGAAAAGTATATGGAAAAGTGCCCTGACCAGTGCCAGCTGTAGCTGGGTGCTGCAGTTGCCGAGGCTTGGTTAATTTTGCCCTTGAGAACTGGATGAAAGAAGAGTAGCACTCAGTACAGCACCCTCCTGCAGTGGCCCTGCCAGATAGATGCTTAGTTGCTTGTGTTAAGAGACTCAGGAAGACCACTTCATTTTGATTTTTAGTTAAGTCTTATAAAAACCAGTATGACTTATTAAGTTAAAAATAAAACTCTCTGACTTAAAGGGAAAGAAATGGAACCTTAAATTTCATAAAATTGTAGAAAACTTATTAAATCACTTTAGGGATAGAATGTTATGTACATGAATAACTGCATCCTAAGAACAACAGATCTGTATGCTTTTATTATTTTATAGAGAAGACATTAAACATACTATTTTACTTACTAAAAATAAATGTATTAAAAATGTTTCTGTCAGAATGGGGTCTCCCTGCTCCCATCCCAGTCCCCCAACCCACCCACTTCCAACAGTAACCAGCTCCACCTGGTCTTGAGAGAGACCAGGCTTTCCCAGCCACCAAGCACTACCTAAAATAGCAAAAAAGAAATTGAATAATAAAATCAAAACTAATAAAAAGCATATATGCATGTATATATAGGCATAACTACTAGTCTTTTCTTCATTCACCTTGTTGAGATTTTATCCAAAATTAAATGTTACTTGAGACTTGAGGTTCCTCATTGTATCTAACATGTCATAAAATGCCATTCATAATTGAGTATACAGTTAGAGTCATTTCATTGTAACTGTCATGGCTCTTAAGTGGCATTTGAACACCATGGCCCAGTAATTCTGATCCATTTTTTTTTAACCCGGCTTGTTTTGTGCAGATACTGGATTGTATTGCTAAATTTATATATGGCAATGCTTCATCTCTCCCTTATTGTGTGGGTTTGATATTCTATATGAGGAAATATTCCAGATTGCTGAAGCTCCAATATTTTTGTAATCTTGGCTATTTTAGGTAAATCTTTTAAAAAATGTATAACAGACTCCCCTGCTTTGTAAAGTACATATGAAACATAATCTCCTTTCTCCATTTCCTTTGCTAGTTGTTTCTCTCTTCCAGTCCTTGATCTGAGGGCATTCATTCCCCATGATGCTCTCTTCTCTTCCTGTGACATATTTCCTATGTGCAAAATCAGCTATAAAGTTTTCTGTGTGAACTACCATATGATATGCAAATTGAGACAGTTTCATTTCTTTCCTTTTTTTTATCTTTTTGCCTGTTTTTCCATGTCTTTTTTCACTGGTTAGGACTTCTGGTCCAGTGTTGGATAAAACCAAAAGAGTAAACCTCATTGATTAGTCCCATTTTGGTTCTTTTTCACATTTTCAATCACTCTGCTGCAATTTCCTGTTATTTTACTTACTATAAGCATGTTTCTCATTACCTCACTGAAGTTCTTTGTTTTTTGTGATACTGGGAATTGAACCCAGGGGCATTCTACCTATGAGCTATACCTCCTAGCCCTTTTTATTTTTTGTTTTAAAACAGGGTCTTGCTAGGTTGCTGAGATTCTTGCTAGGTTGATGAGGCTACCCTTGAAGCTGTGATCCTCCTGTCTCAGTCTCCCAAGTACTAGAATTACAGGCATGTGCCACCACGCTCAGCTTCACTGAAGTTCTTGCCTGGTAGTTCTAGAGTCTGGGTCATTTCCAAGTTGGCATCTATTGATTATCTTTTCCCTTGAGAATTGATAACATTTCCTTGGTTTTTGTATATGTAGTGAATTTTTATATATCCTGAAAACTGTGAATGTTTTGTTGTGTAGATGCACACAAGTTTTTGAAGAGTTTGGTGATTTTGCATTAGCAGGCAATTAACTTGATTATACTCAAATTGTGCATTGTCATACCAGCAGCTGGCCAGGGCTCAGATCTCAGTTCACTCTTTTAAGTTTTAGTTGTAAGCCACATTTAGTTTGCTCTTAACATGCATGGTGAGTCAGCTGAAGACTAGGGCTGAGTTTAAACATAGAATTAGGTTCAATCCCCAGTAAAAAAAAAAAAAAAAAAAAACCACACACAAAAAAAAAACAAAACAAAAAAACCCAACAATGAACAAGTATTAGGCATTCTTCTTCTCTGGAGTTTTCCTTTCCTTGGTTTCCCTCTCACTCTCTTCCATCCCTGAATGACCTGAGTTTCCCCTCCCCTCACCCCGCCCCTGCCATTCCTATGGCCTAACAATGTGATGCCCCCACCCACCCACAGGGTTTAACCACTCAGCCCTGCCCTCCCACCCTTAGAGTAAAGCCACAGAACATGGAAGAGTCCCTCTCTTCCAGTTGCTCGCCCTAGATCTCCACACCTCTACATCTACCTGCATTTTCCTGTCTCCAAAGCCTGCCAGTAGGTTTTCATTTTGTTTTGGGTATTTTTTACCCCATAGCTATTTGTAGAAGGATCTGTAGTTAAACGCTCCTTCATAACATAAGTAGAGAACCTGCTCTTCCTTCTTGAAATTTTTCTCATTTACTTATTTCTTACCATACTTCAAGTCTCTTTCAACTTAAGGACAGTGGCATAGTATAGCCCAAAGCTTCTAGAAGTCAGATGTACTTGACAGTCAGCTCTTCTGCTTGATCTGTTATGACTTTGGACAATCTCCTTAGCTTGACTTTTGTTTCCATATCTGTGTTATTTTAGATTCCTCATCTATGAATTAGACATTTAAATAACTCTTTGAGGAAAGGAATAATTCAGTTCTAAGTGAAATTATTATATGTGAAGCACACAGTATGGTGCCTTGCACATAATATGTACTCAATAAATGTTTTTACTCTTCTTGATCTTTCAAGGGCTCCTTGTTCCTCTGCACAACCTTAAAATGGCATTTGGCCTTAATCCGCACAACATGCTCTGGGATCTCATTGACTCTTTTGGCTTCCTCTCCTATCTTAAAAGTCAGTGACTACCAAGTCTAGTTAAAATGTCTCAAGAAGTACACATTTAAATATCTCAGCCGGGCATGGTGGCACATTGCCTGTAATGCTAGTGTTTGGGAGGCTGAGATAGGAGGATCACAGGTTTGTGGCCAACCTCAGCAACTTAAACCCTGTTTCAAAATAAAAAATGAAATAGGGCTGGGGGTGCAGCTCAGAGGTAGAATACCCCTGGGTTCAATCCCCAGTACCACAAAAATGAACGAACGAATGAACGAATAAATAAATGAAATCTCAGTGCCTACCTGATAGCCTATGTGGATTTCCCATAGATACTTCATATTTATGTTCCAAACTGAATTCTTCATCTTTTTCTGTCCACACACCTCTGCTGCTTCGGCATGTACACATTCAGTTAATAGTACCACTAAATCGATAAAAAATTGTCAGCATGTACACATTCAGTTAATAGTACCACTAAATCGATAAAAAATTGTGTACCTTAAATCTTTTTATAGGTCCCGCATCTAATTACCTAGTCCTGCTGTCCCCTCATCTCTATTCCTACTACCTCTCGTTTGTTTTGGGTACTCATTTTACATCTATACTACTATAGTACTGTGGCCTCACAATTGTTCTCTTGTCTTTGGTGTGATTTTTCTAGGCTACTGTCCAATATGATTTCTTTCTAAATTGAAATTGTTACCCCATTTTTTCATTGCTTAAAACTCACCATTGTTTTCCCAGTCCCTTCACGATAAATCCTCGGCAGCCTACACAGAGCACCTCTCTGGCTGCTTTGCCTCTTACACATGGGCTGCCACTGGTGGTCTCTATGCATGGACTGCTTTGCAGTTCTCCAAATGGATCAGCTTTCCCTGGACTCCTGGGCCTTTTAACAGATACACTCCCAGCCCCACCCTTCTTCACCTGGTTCTTACCTATTAGACCTTTGAAATTCAGTTCAAGCAACAGCTTTCATTTTTTACATCTTGTCAGCATAAGCTGGAAGTCCCTCCATGATCCCACAGTACTCAGAGTATTTATATCACTAGAACTTTTTATCTCTGGTTACTAGACTGCAGGTTCCTCAAGGGCAAACTCCATCACATATGCTCACTCCTGTATATAGCCTTGTTTATTCTCAACAGAGACTAAGAGCTACGGATGACACTTAGAAACTTAATAAATAGCGTCCTATTTGACCTTTTCTCATTGATTTCAATCATTTGTATGAGCCAGAGTCATCTGTCTTCATTATATGTAATCATCATGTATAGTATACTTAAATTTTGTATCTTAAGTGTTTACTGAATACTAGTCAATACTTTCACACTAAAAACCCTAACTAAGGCCTAGGGCCTCACATTAACTAAGCAATGTTATGCCTTGCTGTGAAACAGTTTTTCTCCCTCAGCAATATGGACGTTTTAGGCAAGGTCGATCTCTGTCCTCTACCACTAGATGCTAGTGGCTCATTTCTCCCCTCTTACTGGTTGTGACAACCAAAAATGTCTCCAAACATTGCCAAATGTTGCCTGAGGAGCAAAATTACTCACAGTTGAGAATCGCTACTATAAAACTCAATAGAAGTCTAATTTGTGAAGTGCCTAACTATTCTGCCCTGTAAGAATCACTAGTATATATTTACTCTATTCACTCTGGTTAAAAGCTTATGATAGTGTTCCAGTTTTTAAAGAATTACTTTTGGTAATTCTTTTGGTAATTTTAAGAAACAAACAAACAAGATGTGTTGGTTTGCTCTTTGTCAACTGAACTGCTTCTCCCTTCTCTCCTGTGTTCCTTTCTCCATGGGCTCATCTAACCAGTAACGCTCTTGAAAAAATGAAAGGAGTGGGGGAGTTGAAATTCATTTGGGCCATGTTCCACATATTTCAGGCTTTAAAAATTATTACTGACAGTGGTTAGGAAGAGAAGCAGACTTCTGCTGAGTTAAACTATGTATAGTCTGAATTTTATAGAGAATGAAAATTGTTAGTCAAAATGTTTCTCACGTCTCAAATTTTTTTGTGTTGGTTTCTCTGATTTCACCTCTCCTTCATTTTTCTCTCCTTGTCAGACAATCCATGCTCTCATGGGGAATGCTGTGCAGCCCTTACTGACTTCAGTGGGGGATGCTATTGAGGCCATAATCATAACCATGCATCAAGAAGATTTTTCTGGGTAAGACTTTATTGCCTTTGTTTCTCCCCCCGCCACACTCCTATTCCCTCAGCCCCATGCCAGCTAAGCCTCATTCCTCTTGTGATAGCACTGGCTCCTAGCCTCCTGCATTATCCATTGCAAGTACTATTAACAGATTAAACATTATCGGTTCTTATTTTCATTATTTCTTTCCTCATATTGAAACACAGAATGGGTTTGTGGGACTCAGCTCGGCACTTCGGGATTTTGTGGTTTGTGCTGTCTTCATTTTCTAGTCTTGTTTGTCTTGCTTCTGACAGATACTCTCTACTTCAGCCTCTTTGTTACCTCCTGGCACAGCAATGGTGTTCCGTGTATAAAGAGCCACTGTGCTTATCTGAATCCTGCTCTGGCCATGAGGCAGGCTCTTGCCCAGCCCCTCAAAGATTGAGTTCCCTTCCTTGGAGTTTCTAGTCACATTTCATGTAAAATGACTCATGTCTGATTACAGTTTTGAGTGGGAGGAAAGAGGCAGTAAGAGGAGGACCCTAGGTCCTTGAAATGACAGATGAGCAGCTCTGAGGGATGGGAGAGTATGTGCATATAGACTGGTCACATGAAAATGAACATCTACCACTTCTCAGTTATGCATATGTTTAATCCTTGTACCTTCAACTTCTGCAAGCAGGCTCTCATTGTGAAGACCTTTACATTTCTGCGGTACTCACTCCTACACCTTATCAGTTGAGAACCTCTTATTTAGGGCTTTGGAATAATTGGGAAAATTGAGCGCTAGCCATAGCCAAGCAAGTTTGTATTGTAGTAAATTGAAATCAAGTGTCTAATCCACAATGAGAATTGTTAATATGTTTTAAATTTTTCTCTAAAATGTCATTTTACTTATATTGACACATGCTTATGGAACTTGTTCTTTTGTTTTGTTTTGTTGTGGTATTGGGTATTGAACCCAGGTCCATTCTACCTCAGAGCTACAACCGCAGCCCTATTTTATTCTTTATTTTGAAACACTTAAGTTGTGGAGGGCCTCACTAAGTTGCTGAGAATGGCTGTGAACCTGCGATCCTCCTGTCTCAGTCTCCCAAGTACTGGGATTACAAGTGTGCGCCACCATGCTCGGCTTGGAACTTGTTTTAATATGCTACCTTCTACTGCTTAAGGAAACTGCAACTGACTAGATCAGAATTCTCACAACAGTCCTCCAGAGTAGTACCTAGATTATACTATGCTTTTTATAAAGCATAAGAATATATGAAAGACCAGCCATATGCTGCCTAAATATGAGACTCATCTCACCTTTAAAGACACACTTGAGCCGGGCATGGTGGCGCATGCTTGTAATCCCAGTACTTGGTAGGCTGAGATTGGAGGATCACAGGTTCGCGGCCATCCTCAGCTACTTAGTGAGGCCCTCCGCAACTTAGTGAGACCCTGTTTCAAAATAAAGAATAAAAAATAGGATTGGGAGTGTAGCTCAGAGGCAGAATTCTCCTGGGTTCCATCCCCAGTACCACACACACACAAAAAAAGACACACTTGAGCCAGGCGTGGTGGTGCATGCTTGTAATCCCAGTACTTGGGAGGCTGAGACAGGAGGATCACAGGTTCATATCCAGCCTCAGCTACTTAGTGAGGCCCTTTGCAATTTAGTGAGATCCTGTTTCAAAATAAAGAATAAAATAAAAATAGGGCTGGGGTGTAGCTTGGAGGTAGAATGCCCCTGGGTTCAATCCCCATACTGAAAAAAAAAAGACACACTTGAACTGAAATGAAAGCAAAGGGATGGAAAAGATATTCCATGCAAATGGGAAACAAGAGAGCATGAGTATATGCTTACATCAGACAAAATAGACTTTAGGTCAAAAATTGTAAAATAAGACAAAGAAGATAATACTATAATAATAAAGGGGTCAATTCATCAAGTAGTGTAATAATCTTAAATACATATATACCCAGTATCAGAGCACCTAAATGTATAAAGCAAAATCCATGGGGTCTGAAGGGAGAGAGAGATTACAGTACAGTTATAGTAGGGGATTTCAATACACCAACTTCTATGATGGACAGATAATCCAGAGAGAAAATTTGAAAAACAGAAAGTTGGACTTGAACTATACTTCAGACCAAGAGGACCTAACAGACATACACATTCTACCCAATACCAACAGAACATGCACTCATTTCTAGTGTGCATGGAGTCACTTACCCAATAGATCGTGTTAGACAAAGCAAATCTGAACACATTTAAGATTACAATAATAACAGTTATCTTTTTTGATAACAATGATGTGAAACTAGAAATCAGAATAGCAGAAATCTTTTTTTTTTTTTTTGCGGTACCGGGGATTGAACGCAGGGGCGTTCTACCTCCGCGCTACACCCCCGGCCCTATTTTTTTTTTATACTTTTATTTTGAAACTGAGTCTCACAAAGTTGCTGAGGGCCTCACTAAGGAGAGAGAGAGAGAGAGAGAGAGAGACAGAGAGAGAGAGAGAGAGAGAGAGCTGAGGCTGGCCGCAAACCTGGATCCTCCGGTCTCCGCCTCCCAAAGTACTGGGATTACAAGCATGCGCCACCACGCCCGGCTAGTAATAGCAGAAATCTTAAAGTATTCACAAGAAAACAATCCCATTTGCAATAACTACAAATAATAAAATATGTTGGAATGAATTTAACCAAAGAGTTGAAAGATCTATACACTGAAAACCATAGAACTTTGATGAACAAAATTGAAGAAGGTGCAATAAATGGAAAGATATTCTGGGGTTGGAAGAATTAATATTATTAAAGTGTCAGTACTACCCAAAGTAATCAACAACAAAAACCCTAAATAGTTGTGGCAATCTTCAGTAAAAAGCACAAAGCTGGAGGCATCATACTTCTGATTTCAAGTTATTGGAACAACATAGTACTAGCATTAAAATAGACTCATCAACCATTGTAACAGAATAGAGAGCCCAGAAATTAACCCACATTTGTTTGGTCAGTTGATTTTTGACCAAGGTACCAAGAACACACAATGGTTAAAGGATAGTCTCTTCAGTAAAGAATGTTGGCAACACTGGATATCTACATGCAAAAGAATGAAATTGAACCCTTGTTTTATACTGTGTACAATTAAAAATAAATTTAAGACTTAAAGCTGGGCATGGTGATGCCTGCCTGTAATCCTAGTACTTGGGAGGCTGAGACAGGAGGATCACAAGTTCAAAACCAGTCTCAGCAACTCAGTGAGACTGTCAACAACCTAGTGAGACCCTGTTTCAAAATAAAAAATAAAATGGGGCTGGGGTTGTAGCTAAGAGGTAAAATGCCCCTGGGTTTAATCCCCAGCACCACATACACACAGAAAAATCAAGACTTAAATGTAAGACCTGAAACTGTTTAAAAAATACTAGAAGAAAGCATAGGGGAAAAGCTACATGACATTGGTCTATCTGGTGAATGATTTTTTTTTTTTTAAATTGGCCCTGAAAGCTCAGGCAACAAAGCAATTATAGATAAATGGGAGTACATCAAACTAAAAAGCCTCAGCATGGCAAAGGAAACAATAGAGTGAAAAGACAACATATGATTGGGAGAAAATATTTGCAAACAATATATCTGATAAAGGATTAGCATACAAAAATCTCTAAGGAACTTCAAAAACTCAGTAGCAAAAAAAAAAAACAATTAAAATACAAAATAACCTGAATAAATATGTAGATATTTTTCAAAAAGAAAACATATAAATTATACCAAAAAATGCTCTACCTCACTAATCATTATAAAACCACAATTAGGTATCACTATACACGTCTGAATTGCTATTATTAAAAAAAACAAAAGTTGATGTCCTTGTCAATGTTTGTGTACAAGGGAACCCTCCTTGTACACTGTGGATGAGAATGTAAATTATTGCAGTCATTATGGATAACTGTATGGAGGTTCCTCAAAAAACTAAAATAGAAGTACTATATGATCCAACAATTTCACTTCTGAATATATATCCTAAGAATGTGAAAACAGTGTGTCAGAGATACCTACACTCTTATGTTTACTGCGCCATTATTTACAGTAGCCAAGTTAGGCAATAAGCCTAAGTGTCCATCTACAGATAAGTGGATAAAGAAAATATGGAAGAATAATATTCAGACTTCAAAAAGGACAAATCTCTGTCAATTGCTACAATATTGATGAACCTGGAAGACATTATGCTAGGTGAAATAAACCAGGCACAGAAAAACACATACCACATGTACGTACTTATATGGAATCTAAAACAATAGAACTCAGTAGAAGCAGACAGTAGAATGGTGGTTACTAGGGTAGGGATTGGGTATAACGGGGCGATGTTGGTCAAATGGTACAAGGTTGCAGTTAGAAGGAATAAATAAGTATTTATGGTGATATGTTAATTAGCTTTACTCATTCCACGCTGTAGACATATAACATTGTTATGTATGATGTAATAAGTATTGTAATTTGTCAAAAAAACAAGCCAGGCATGGTGGCGCGTGCTTGTAATCCCAGTACTTGGGAGGCTGAGACAGGAGGATGGCAGGTTCGGGGCCAGCCTCAGCTACTTAGTGTGAGACCCTGTTTCAAAATAAAGAATAAAAAATAGGGCTTGGGGGCTTAGCTTGGAGGTAGAATGCCCCTGATTTCAATCCCCAGTTCTGGAAAAAGTTAATTAAAAAATATATGAGAGTGGCACTTTTTTCCACCTAGCCCTTTAGAGTGGCGAAATCTGAATAAAGATAGGCCCTACCATGATCTGAATATGGCAGCGCCAAACCCCACATAAGGACCACCATCATTTGCCAAAAGCTCCCCTGTGCTTGAGCTGCACTACACCCTGTGATCCTACAACAGCAGAGACGTCCCACTGTGCTTCTCTCAACCACCTTGTCGTCATTAGGACAGCCACTCTTACATCTGGACAAAATCCCTTCCTGCTGGGACAAAAGTCTAGTTTCTCTATTTCTGTCTGCTTCTGGAAGTGGGGGACCTCTGGCTAGCATCCTATTTATAATAACCATTGCTGTATTTGAAGATTGTAAAATTCACCAAGTTCACTTCATTTTCTTGCTCTAGAAATCCTACTAATATCTGTTCATCTTTATCACCAGTTTCTCTGCGTCATTCTAAGAATATGGAAACACTTAACTTGCTTTTTGAAAAACATTGTGTAGCCAGTGATCTCATCTATTAGCCAGTATCAGGTGATTTCTATTTTGGTATGATTCTTTTTTCCTATAAATATTTCATATTCTTTTAATATATCCTTTAAAAGGCAATTATAAACATTTATCAGTTATAAATAGTATATCATGGAGCATCAGCTGGCATCATCTGTTGATCCAAATTAAAGCCTTTCCAAACCTCATCATCTGGAGAAAGAAATTGTATACCATGTGTATTGTTACATAACCAGTTCCGCAGTCAGAATTCTGCTATTGGACTGATCTGATTAAATAGTGCAAGAACAGAGATATTGTTGCCAAGAATTTGTTTGGAGAGGGCAGCATTTTCTACCATTGCAAAGTGTAAAATGCTATTTCTGGATCCATTATTGATGCCTTCACTTAGCAGGCAAAACATAGGAGTGGAGGGAGAGTTGAGAAGCTGGGAGGAACCTTGAGAGGCCAAAGAGTGAGAATGGCCCTGTGCAATTCATCCAAGACAGATGGCTGTCTTTTTCATTCTTAGTGATCTTTTAGGTAAATGGATTCTAAAATTCCTTCAGTAATCCTCCTGATGTCTAAACACAGGCTTTAGAATGTAATGTAAACATTGTTTTATGCTTTTATATTTTTACCAGTAAGGGGAAAAATTGTGCAGGATTGAAATAGCAGCGGGGGAGGGGGAATCAAAGCATGCAGTTTGGTGCATTGGTCCTGAAAATGGCTGTTTTTTTTTTCTTTATTTACAGGTCATTATCCAGCTCAGGAAAGCCTGATGTTCCTTGTTCTCTATACATGAAGGAGCTACAAGGTTTCATTGCTAGAGTTATGAGCGATTACTTTAAACACTTTGAATGCTTAGATTTTGTCTTTGACAACACTGAAGCTATTGCCCAAAGAGCAATTGAACTTTTTATCCGCAATGCCAGTCTCATAAGGCCTCTTGGTGAAGGTGGGAAAATGCGACTTGCCGCTGATTTTGCACAGGTAAACTGATGCATAGCTACAAAGGAAGAAAACGTTCCAGCCTCAATGTTGTCTGTTAAGTAAAAGGATATCTATTAATCATTGTTTTTAAGAGGTGCAGCATGAAGAAATATAAACCCACTTAAAACTAATTGGTTAAATTTTTTAAAAGAGAAGAGTTTATAGATATTTTTATACCAGATATTTTGTTCTTTGTATTTAACAAAATAATCATCCCTCATCTTTGATCTTTCAAGGTTAAGTTAAAGTAGCTCATTCCACAGTAAAGCCACATTTCCCATTTTTACATAAAATGGGACCTTCTTACTATTTTACCATCCCTCTAGGTCAATATAGATAAGCAATTGATTGACCTGTTGGAAAATGATGTAGACAATGGAATAACCTTTCAAACAGTGGGAAAGGGGGCACCCGTCGCATAAGAAGGGAAAGAACTCCAACACATCTGTAGTCCTCCAGAGGCTAGCCAACCACTCCAGAGCCATCTTTCTATTTCATTGAGATGTGGACCAGGTAGATACAGAGTCTGATTATTCAATCTCCCTCTATTATGTAGAGCACATTTCCTGTCTATGGCTAGCCTTAAAATCATCCCAAGCTATCTGATGTTTGTGAGATAGAATGAAATTAAAATAACAGAAACATAATCAGCTCTTACAGAAATGTTTTTTTTTTCTTTTAGACAGATTTTCAAAACCTTCCAATAATATCAGATGCAAAGAAGAAACACCCCAAATATACACTTTGATTAAAAGGCTCAGAAACAGATGATTCTTATTTATGTCGCGTGTCTAGGGGGAAATCATTTCTTAAACCTTTCAAAGCTGCTAGCTCTCCTAGTCCAAATAGCTATTCAAATGGAGTCTTCAGAGCGGTCTGCCAGATCCTCCCTGCTTATAACGATAAACATTAATGTCAATATTTATTCCTGCGCATATCTGGGAGTGTGTCCTGGTTCATTATTCCTGCACAGAGGAGAGGACCTGGGCTGCTGGCTTCTGCCTGGTGATGGCTGTCAGGTGCTCCCTCAGACCAGCACACTTAAAAAAAGGAACCAGTGACAAAACCTAAGGTTTCAGAACCAGGCTCTTTGCATATTAATTGATCCAGCAATTGGTCATTTTCATCCCCAATTGATATGCCTAATGCTACTAGACCACAAAAAAAGGACCTGCTTTTGGGAAAAGTACCTTTAGTAGCCACACATGAAAACAAAAAATAATGAAGTGTCCCCTTTAATATGGCTCTTTTTACCTTGTCCATTTTTTCAACTTCATTCTCAGGCATCTGTATATTTTGCTTTGTTTTACAGGTAAACTAAGCTTAAAGAACATTGTATATAAATAGTGTCTTACTTTTCTTTTTTCCGGGTTTATAGGCTGCTTACTGAAATGAAAACAGCGATGTCCTAGGGCCTGCTCTTATTTGTTAAAAGTGTTGTAAGCAGTGCTCAAGTCTCCAGTCTCCTTTCCTTCCTAATTTTGTTTTCCTTTCTGGTCCGCTTTCCTCCCTGTCTCCCTCCCCCACCAGCTCATTTGCATTCTGCTCCAGCTGGTTCTTGAGTCACTTTCCTGGAGGCAGCACTTCAAGTCCAATTAGAGTGGCAGCCTAGCAAGATGGCCAAAGAGTGCTGTGGGAGAGAGGCTTGTTGTTTTGGAGTTTTATTTTAATGATATGTTCCCTTCTGAGTCCTGAAAGATAGGAAGCATTGTCCTTGAACCCTTGCTACTTCAGCCAGCACCTGCTCCAAGTGCAGGGCCTTCGCCTCAGGGGTGCATGGCTGCCTTCCCGAAATGCATTATTCAGAACTGTGTTTGTATTCTTTTTTTTAAAAACATGTTCCTCAGTAAACCAAATTTTTTCTGGGTCCCTTCCCTTAAGATAAATGAAACTCATTAGTGATTGTTACTAACTTATGTTCAAAGGCTCTGTTTTCTAGTTCTGAAGTATAGAAAGGGCATATTTATACACACAGGGCATTTACTCATGTTAAAAGTGCACTTTCCAGCCAGGCGTGGTGGCGCACGCTTGTAATCCTAGTACTTGGGAGGCTAAGATCGGAGGATCTGGGTTCACGGCCAGCCTCAGCTACTTAGTGAGGCCCTACGCAACTTAGTGAGACCCTGTTTCAAAAATAAAAGAATAAAAAATAGGGCTGAGGGTGTAGCTCGGAGGTAAAATGCCCCTGGGTTCAATCCCCAGTACCGCCAAAAAAAAAAAAGTGCACTTTCCACCCCACAGTGGCCTTTTGTTGTGGCAGTCTGTACAGTATTAAGAGGCAGATGCCTTGGTTCATTGCCGAACACTGTGTCCCAGTTTCAGAACATCCTGCCACCCTCCATGGGCACAGCTCTGGTGCTGTGGGTCATGGGCACATTGTTGTTAGTCATTGTCGTTAATCAGATTTGTGACCACCAGCTTTTGCAGATTTTGTCCATCTATTATGTCATGATCCCCACCCCCACTTTTAACTACATTTTGAATTTGGGGTCTTGATTTTATTGGGTTTGGCTTATTGCCACAATACAGTCATGTGTTGTTGTACCTCAGCTTTCAGAATCGTGCTTGGTTGGGAGTGTTTTTCCAGGGTGAAGTCAAAACACTTAAATAGCATTCTGCTGACATTTAAATTCATGACAGGCATCGACTACAGATGAGAAAGCCTTTTAACTGCCTAATTATTGAAAGTTCTATCAATTTGTATTCAAAATTAAACAAAGCCACTGAGGTCACTGGAATCAGGAATACACAAATACTGGATGGGTTTGAAGATGTTCTTGTGATAAAAGTGCCTGCTATTCTGGCATGAATAACAGAAAGAGAAAGAGCTCGAGGAGGGGCTGTTAAGGTGGGTTTGGGAATGCGGGTATTTGGCATAAAGTCCAATTTCAAAGACAGATCATGATATATTTTAAGGATTTTTAAAAGAATCCTAATTTCTCATTGATACCAGTGCAGAAAAAGAGACAGTAGTTGCAGGGTGCCATCTGGAGGGCTCCTGGGGGGGAAGTGCCCTGCAGGACACACAGCCCCTTAGGAGTCCAGGTTTTGGGCCTGAGGTGGCTTCCTACAGGTAATCAGTTCCCTGCTGTGACCACATGGTCTCTGTGTCTACACTAATCACACAGCAGTTCTGAAAGCACTAAGCTTGTCCAAGACCCCTGGGGCTCTGCTGGCTCTCCATCTTGGCAGACTTACCCTCAGTGCCCTCTGAAGTGCACGTTCCCCTGCCCCTTGGTCCCCCTTCTTCCCTGAGGGAAAGGACAGCAATTGAAGTTGGCATTCAATTATTTAGTGGTACTCCTAGCAGTTTCTATTTTTAATGCTTCTGGTGCCCTTTAAGTATACATTTTTATCTCTCTCACTTTGCCCAAAAAATACAAATTGAGAAAACAAGATACTCAAAATTCTTATTTCTGTTCTAATTCCTATTGCCTTTTCTTCTCCTGAACAATGTCAGGGCAGTAGTGTCCAAGAGATGCCCTGTGGTCAACCAAATGTCTGTGGTAGGTAAGGAGCAGCTAGTAATTAGCTCACCCGCCCATGGCTGGTTCCCTCCAAACAGGAGGGCTGGAGAGAAGCCATTGCACATGCCATTTTTTTTTTATCCCCGGCTAATTGCAGAGTCACCTCCTCCAAGAGGAACACTCCTGCCCTTTAAAACATGGCCTTTATTATTAAATGGAATTCTGGCAGGAGAAAATGGTTTTTAATACCCTAGAGGTCCTTTATGGATGAAAAATTTATTTAAACATTCAACATTTTGAAATTGTCCTGTGGCAAAAAGTCTGTGTCATCATGGGTTTCATAGCTATTTGAATCATATTCTTTCCTTTAGTAACTTTTTCCTAGTCGTTTAATTGTTTTAACATTCAGTACTGCTCAAGTGCTAGGCCAAAGATTGTTGGTTTGATCTTTGAAGACAATGAACCCAGTAGGGTAATTGGAAAAAAAATTTTTTTTTCACCAAAGTATCTCATGAAAAATACATCACATAAGCTGGGTTAAGAACCATATGTGTGTGTGTGTGTGTGTGTGTGTGTGTGTGTGTGTGTGTGTGTGTGTTTGTGTGAATAGAACACACACAGGTATTTGAATAGAACTAGCAAATCAAAGGTACATGATGATCACATTTTTACTTTGTGTTCAATGTAAAGTAAATGATGAATTGGGAAGGAAACCAGAAACCCCTACCCAGTGAATAAACTAACCAGGCCCAAGCAAGCTCACCACCCCACGGTCTTATGAGTTTGAGAATGCTGGTTCACAGTTGTTCTATTTTGTGTTGTTGGCGAGAATCATGGCCTTTCTTCCTCCAACTTTTCTTTTTATTATTCTTCTGTAATTTAGAGTCTTCCAACCATGTAAGATTTCCCTCTAGGACGTAGACTGTACATTCCATGTCAGTCTTTTACACTGTAAGAGTGAAATTAACCTGGCCACTCTTCATCCTCAGGACATCTCAGGGAAGCTGCCTCCAATTCTCTTCAACACTCAGTTCACATTTTGATACAGTACTTGTCATTTTGCCTAGTAATAATGATTGCATGTGCATATATATATTTATATGTGTGTATTTATTCAAACAATATAGTGAGTATCCAACAAGATCATAAGAAAGGTACACACATACATTTCTTTTAATGAATAATCATTTTTTTCTGAATAAATATCTCCTCCATTAAATTTGAGAGAGAGTTCCTTATGTATTCTAATTAATACATCATTTTATTCCCATGTGTAGTTCAGTACCTGGCAATTACTAGGGAGTCAAACATGCTTCTCAAATGAATGATTGATTAGGTGCCTGTGACCTACTAATGGCAAGATTTTGTGCAGTTTTTCATAGGATGGCCAGCAGACAGAAAGCTCACTTCCTTTCATATATTTGAGTAAAGAAGCTGCATTACCAGGGAGCAGCCTATTCTTAGCCTTTTCTAAACTATTCTTTACCAGGGTGCAAATTTATAGCAAGAGTGGAGAAACAGTCTATCATCTGATTGCTACATCTGCAAAAACTTTACATATGCATTTGGTAGATAAAGAACAGTTAGCCCAATTAATAGCAAGTAGAATTTCCAGCCAGCGGAGGAAAATAAAGAGAAGTGAAACCTAATATTTGCTAAATTCCTGTGTCAGGGAGCAGATTAATTTACTAAAAATTTAAGAGAGAAAAAATGTTTAAAGTAGCTGACTTTTAACAAGCACTTACATGCCATGCACATAGAGCTTTGTGGAATTATCTGTTTAATTTGCATAATTCTCTTAAGTAGGTATTATCATCTCTGTTTTATAGAGGAAAGACCTGAGACTGAGAGAGGATGAATAGCTTGTTCGTGGTCATTACTAGTAATTGAAGTTTTAGAATTCTGACACAGATGTTAGAAAGCTCCAAAGTTAGAAATTATAATCACTTTGGCCACACTGATGAACATTCTCCCCTCCCTCCCTCCCTCCCTCCCTCCCTCCCTTCCTTCCTTCCTTCCTTCCTTCCTTCCTTCCTTCCTTCCTTCCTTCCTTTTCTTCCTATTGAACCCAGGTACCTCTGATTCTACCTCTGAGCTACAACCCCAGCCCTGTCTATTTATTTATTTATTTATTTATTTATTTATTTATTTATTTAAATTTCAAAACAGGGTCTCACTAAGTTGCAGAGGGCCTTGCAAAGTTGCTGAGACTAACTGAGAACCTGTAATCCTCCTGTCTCAGCCTCCCAAGTACTGGGATTACAAGTGTGAGCCACCACGCCCAGCTAAAAAGATTTTCATCATTTACACTGGCTATAAAAAGACTTAAGATGCCTACTTAAAGTATAGGCACACAGTTTTAAAAATTTCCTTTTTCTTAATATTTCAGTGGGGAAATGATCTAAACTTCCTCCCCTTATTTAACAAAACAAAAAAACAAAAAAAAATTTTTTACTTTCATGAAGGAATTGTATCATCTTGGGTTCCTTTAATAAATAAATTATCTAAGTTCTTGCCTTTTAATAAATTTAATGGGCTTTCAAAGCTTACTTCACGGCCCAGGTAGTGTTCAGTTTACTACAAGCTACAACTTTCTGTGATTTTCAGGTGTGTCCCACGTTTACTGTAGAATTCTGACATCATAAGCTATGGAGTATCTTTTAATATTTCAGATGGAGTTGGCTGTGGGTCCCTTTTGCAGACGAGTATCTGATTTAGGAAAGTCCTATCGAATGCTGAGGTCATTCAGGTGAGACCTAATTCTTTGTTAATATATTTATAAATTATATATTTAGTATTTATATATTTATAATTTATATATTTATCATAGTTAAATATATAAATATATTTACTACAAAAATGTATTTATTACCTTGTAAATCCTTTCCTCCTAGTTAGGACTATATAAAATTGTCAACATTCAGTCATTTTCAACCTCTAACAGTAGTAATTTGATATGAATCATCTTAAAAGTTATTGTTCAAATCAGAAACCCATATACAATTATAGGCAGTGACTAATAAGTTAGTGGGTGGGTATATTTTTCTTTTTGAATTATAATTCACAAATTGAGCTGGTAAGTTTTGTTATACTCTTCCTAGGTTTTTTTTTTTCTTCTCATTTTTTTTACAGAAATGTATTGCATAGTAATATCAGGCAGTTCATAATAATACAGGCATCTCTTTCTGAAATTTTCATTTGTTCATTTATCATTTTAATCCAATCTACTTCTTAAAAGTCATAGATTATATTCCATGATATGGATATAACAAAACTATTGAATGAAATATTACAAAAACTGAACTCAGTGATGAACTCTAAGAAATGACTATACATACACTAGATAACTTAGGCTAAAGCATTTGAGCACCTTACTTTGGGTCAGATGATAACATAGTAATCCCAGCTGGTAATGAAATGTTGCTCTATGTGAGTCAGTTAACGTATTAGAGGTATGGTTAACATATTAGCCTACTAATTATTGAAAAAAGTACGGGAAAACTGTTGATTTGGCCTGTGCTCTGTTAAGATTAGGCTGTGGCTGGGCGTGGTGGTGCACGCTATTATAATTCCAGTACTTGGGAGGCTGAGACAGGAGGATCACAGGTTCCAAGCCAGCCTCAACAACTTAGCGAGTCCCTCTGCAACTTAGTGAGACCCTGTTTCCAAATAAGAAATAAAATAGGGCTGAGGGTATAACTTGGAGGTAGAATGCCTCTGGGTTCAATCCCAGTACCAAAAAAAAAAAAAGATTAGGCTGTTACTTTTAATTGCCCCAAGTCCCATGTCTAGTTGTTTGCCACCTATGTGTATTAAAACAGTGTTCATCTTCCTGTTTGCGGAGGCAGTGGCCTTTCCCTGAGTGCTTTTCAAGTTGTGTCACAGTATGCAGATACAAGTTCTGAGGGTGAGTTTCATGTAAGAGCAATTTTGTTTTAAGTCCCTGAAGATGGGAATTCTCACATGAGAAGAAGAATCCCTAAAGAAACAGTTAAGGTTTGAGTGACATCTACTGGTACCTATTTATGGAATCAAAAATTAATCATCCATCAATGTATAATTATTAAAGCTCTCTGTTTTTTATATCTAGCTTTTCATGGAGTAATGGTCAGTCTAGATGGATTTTTAACTTTTGGCCATGACTCTTGATAAGAGATTTTTAAAACTGTAATTTGGCATATACTTGCATGGAAACCAGCAAACTTACTCAAACCTATTACATACACACACGTATGTTTCACAAGACAGTAATTACCCTTACTTTATACAGCATTCTCTGACATTCCTATTTCTTTTTTATACTTTTATTGGTGCATTGTAGTTAAACATCATAGTAAGATTCAAAGAGATACATTTATACATTCACACATTGCTTGGTGTATTACTTTCCATATTTCATTTGATCTTTTCTTTTTGCGGTACCAGGGATTGAACGCAGGGGCATTCTACCTCCGCGCCCCTGGCCCTATTTTTTATGCTTTATTTTGAAACCGGGTCTCACGAAGTTGCGGAGGGCCTCACTAAGGAGAGGGAGAGAGAGAGAGAGAAAGAGACAGGGAGAGAGAGAGCGAGAGCTGAGGCTGGCCGCGAACCCGGATCCTCCGGTCTCCGCCTCCCAAAGTACTGGGATTACAAGCGTGCGCCACCACGCCCGGCTTCATTTGATCATTTTAACTGACCTGATTAGTTTCATGGCCGGCTGATGGTTTACATCTAGCAGTTGCTCAGTTTTTTAATAGAGTCCTCAATTCTTGAATTGCAGTTGCTCTACTGACAAGGAGCAGAGTTTTTCCCTTTCTACAAAATGTGAAGATTTTGCTGTTGCTCCTGGGATTCTGTTTACTCCTAAGGTTCCCCTGTGAATTGCCTCTTGGGTCCCAAGTACTCAGGCACATAAAAATAATTGTATCCTGTCTGTGGAATATCCTCCCAGTACTTGGGAGGTGGAGACCAGAGGATCCGGGTTTGCGGCCAGCCTCAGCTACTTAGTGAGGCCCTCTGCAACTTAGGAGACCCTGTTTCAAAATAAAGAATAAAAAATAGGGCTGGGGGCATAGCTCAGAGGTAGAATGCCCCTGGGCTCAATCCCCAGTACCGCAAAAAAAAAAAAAAAAAAGAAATAAAATGAAAGTATAGTAGTATATGAGGTGTTCAAATCCAGCCCTGGTCTTGCAGAATGGGTAGGCCCCATTGCGAAGAGAGCTGTGACAGTGTGTTACTCACTGCCTCTGACCCCTGCTGTCACTGGAGTCGGGGTGAGGGGGTGGCTGTGCCTGCTTCTGAGCTGCCTGTTGAAGAAGAATTCACTTGGGAAGCGCAGCATGGCGGGTGCTTCCAAATTCCTTCCCAGAGAGGAAGGAATCAGCACAGATCACTCTTGAGTCTAATAATCTAATTATAGGCCCTTTATTTGACCTATCTACAAAAACTTACTAGAGATATATTTCTTCTCCAAAATTACCCCAGGCAGTTGCAGTGCGAGGGCCCTCTCTCATGCACACATGCACTTCTCATCTGTGCTGTGGGCTGTGGAGGCATCATCCAGTGACTGTGTGCAGATCACACCTTGGCTTATCCTGGGCCCTTCATCAAAGGCTCTGAATGGCACCCGGTGAATGGAGACAGTAGGGTTGGCTAAATAAAATATGCAGCATTCATAGGATCAAATATATGCAGCCATTAACAATTATGTTGTCAGTTAATATCCAGTAACATGAAAATATTCCCTAATGCACCACTAGATGAAAACCAGAGCGCTGAGCAGGATATACGATATGATCCCTACCATATTTTAAATAGTACTATGTGTTTATATGGAGAAGAAAAGCTAGAAAGGATAAAATATCAAAATATTATTTTTAGATAGTAGGTTTGTTATTAGTGATTGTTCTTTAAGGGTTTTCTTATGTTTTTCAAATATCTTGCCTCCGTTTTATTTTTGTAGTCAGAAAAGTCATTTTTAAATTCGTCTTGCATTGTTTTTCCCATTTAAAAATAACAAAGGAGCTAAAGAATAATATAAAATATACTAAAATTTTACCCACTAACCTGGGGCAAGCCAAACAGCAAAATTCAGCATGTTGTAGTAGCCACAGAGGGCCTGGGTCTGAATTAGAGGTGGTGGCTGCGGGTGGCATGGGTGGCTCATGCAAAGGCGGGTGATAGTTCCAGCCAGAGGCCTGGAGTCCACACGCAGCCGCGGCACCCTCACACACACATACACACGCGTGCCTTAGCAGCACTCCCCTCCCGCATCATGCAGCATCTGCCTAAGGGCACTCCCTTTTTGACAATAATATTAGTGGACTATTTAATTGAGCCAGCAAGCTTCTTGCATACATTTACATTTCACTGTCTGCATTACACTTCCTCCGGCAGCAGGAACCTTTTCATAGCCAGGACAGAACGCTGCCTCGGAACGCTGCTGACAGTGATATGCCCCTGGGTCATTTGTATTCTACATGGGACACACATGTCAGAGCTGCTGAGACTCGTCCTTGTCTGTCCCCCTGCAGCGTGGCAGGAGCCCCTGACGTGGTCACCTTCACTGGCCCAGGCTGGAGGCCTGGAAGCTCTGAGCTTTGACATTGTCAGTGCAGATCTGTGTGAAGCTGAGGACACAAAAGGAACCAAGTGCCTTTCACAAGCTCAGGGACACAGACCCTTCCTCCAGGGACAGTCCCCTGATGATGATGTCCATAGCCTGCTTAGCTGGAAGCTTCTTTGCCAGCTGGGGGGTGGGGGCGACAGGAGGGAACATCAGGAAGCAGACAGACCCTGTTCCTGTCCATTGCTCTCTACTGTGGGAATAGTGAGGCTTTTCTAGGCCCACTGTTGGTGTTGATACAAATGCTGTTTGAAATGCCAAACCTCTGTGCATTGGTCTTTGTAGAACTATAGAAAGGCCATCTTTCCATTTTTAGCACTCTCAACGCTAAGACCCCAGTTGTGTTCTGTCCTTTCCATTTGTGAGTCCAGGGTCCTTAATCCTTCCTCTGAAATAACTGTTGTCCTGAGGTTTCTGAATTCCTAATGGCAACTTCTGGATTTCAGCCAGGCTACTGTCTCACCTGGGGTGGCTTTGCAGGCACCTGCTGCCCTGTCCCCCAGTAGAGTCGTGTTTCTGTGCTAATTCCAGAGCTCAGTGCACATGCTCAGGGATCTTGCTGCCTTCCAAGGTCCCCTACCAGGAGAAGGTTAGGAATTGGCATGGTGCCAGATGGCATAAAAAGGACCACCACTGATGTTATGTGTGAACATAGGAGTAGCAGGACTGTCATCTAACGTCACTTCATGATTAGCCTTAACAAACTGTCAGAAAACTGACAGCTGCATGGCCATGAGTCATTTAAACATGAATCTCCCTGACTAAAAATACAATTTTTTACTAAGGGACCTAATACTTGACTAATTAACATTAACTTCTAGCTATAAACCTTAACCTTAAAAGTGCTGATATAATTAAAATATTCTCAAAGAATGACATTATGGCATTTGGAATAACTGCTTTTTATAACTCCTTAATTAATTTTCTTTTGTTTCATAAAGCACTTCAGATGGCGATTTATTTTTTAACCGGCTGGTGTTTCACATCCCACCTGAAATCAGGGAGAAGGGAAGGCTCATGCTGTGTTCTTTCAGCTCTTAAAACAAACATCAGGAATAAAATGTCTACATTTGATGTTTACTGGTAATTATGTCAGTGATGCATAATATAGAATCAAGTCATTTTACTTTTCATGGCTTTTTTAGCAGTTCTGTTAGTGGCCAGTGTGGAAGATTTGGTCTTGTCAGAAAAATGCCTTCCGTGACTCAGTGCTCCAAAGGGACAGGTGATTGACCTAAAGATCCCATTTTAAAATGAGCTGGTTTCTACCAGGCCTAGCATATGCCAGCATCTTAGCTAGCAAGCTCAGTGTGAACCAGGCTCCTAGACATGGCTCCAGGACACGCATGTCCCATGCATGTGTGTGTAGATTGTTCCTTGCTTCCTGTCTCTGTACCTCTTTGTTGTCCTTCTTCCCTTTTTGCTCTTCTTTCTTTCCTTGTATCATTTGTAGATTGCATTAAAAATATACTGGAGGAAAATAAAGAATACAAATATTCAAACCATAAAACTTAATTGCCAAGTTTCAAATTTGACTTTAAACTGAGGGGTTTTCACAAAGGTGATTTCACAGAATTGCCTAATTCTCATTACCAGAAAGAAGAAAATGTATCGTGTGTGTGTGTGTGTGTGTGTGTATGTGTGTGTATGTGTATGTGTGTGTATGTGTATGTGTTTTACTGGGAATTGAACCCAGGGGCATTCTACCTCTGAGCTCCAGCCCTTTTTAATTTTTATTTTAAAACAGAGTATCACTAAGTTACCATAGTCTGGCCTCAAATCTGTGATCCTCCAGTCTCAGCCTCCCAAGTAACTGGGATTACAGGCATGTGCCCCCATGCCTGGCTAGGAATATATCAGTTCTTAAAAGAGTTAAGTGTTTCTTAGCACTTAATTTTAAAGTATTTCCACTGATAGCCCTATTGGGCCTCTCTTGTATGTGATGAGTCTCTTATCTTTTGCTGTTCCCAGAACTTAGTGTCTGATTTTGGGTAGTTTGCTGTGTGTCTTAGTGAACTCCTCTTGGGGTTGAATTTGATTGGGAAACTCTTCACTCTCTGTACCTATATGTTGACATCTTTCTCCTGATTTGGGAAAATTTCTGCCATTATTTCTTTAAATATTATTTCTGATTCTTTTTTCTTTTTTTAAATTGTATTCTGCAAATCTTAGTTCTCTCAATGATATCCCATAATTCCTGTAGACTTTCTTCATTCTTTCTCATTTTTTTTCTTTTTGTTCCTCTAACTGGATAATTCAAAATATTCAATCTTCAAGCTATCTGATTCTTTTGCTTGATCACACCTATTAGTGAAACTTTCGGTCAAATTTTTAATTTCAGTCATTGTATTCTTCATGTCTAAGTTTTTTATTTTTTATTGATTCTATTTCTTTGTCTTCTATTTCTTCTGTTCTTCTATTTCTTTCTTTATTGTTTCTATTTCTTGTTTTGTTTATGTATTATTTTCCAAGTTTCATTTAATTTTCCATTTGTATATTTTTGTAGTTTGCGGAACTTCCTTAACATGGTTGTTCTGAATTCTTTGTCAATCATTTCATAGATCTCCGTTTCTTTAGGGCTCATCATTAGAGCTTTACTAGTTTCTTTTAGTGGTGTCATGCTCCCTGATTCTTGCATTGTCCTTGCATTAGTATCTGCATTTGAGGAAATAGCCACCTCTTCTGGCCTTTACAGTTGTTCTTTGGTATAGATAGAACTCAACGAGTCAGTCTAGCCTGTGTTTCTGGATGGGCCAGATATGTTGACCCTGAGCAGGTGGGGCTACTGCTGGACTCTGCTGTCTGGCAACACCACTGACTGGGCCCTGCAGTCAGGCAGAGCTACTGGCTAGGCACTGCAGTCACTTCTGATCTGGCAGGAAGCATGGGACTTCCTCATTAGGCAGTACTGTTATTTGAGTTCTGCAGACTTGATCAGGGCTGTAGACTGGGCTCTAAGTTGAGTCTCTGCTCTAGATTGATGGGTCTGGAAGCTGTACTCCACAGAAACACACATGTTGGGTGTAGCCTGGGCTCTGAGGTTGGGTGGAACCACTGTTTTTGCTTCTAGGTTAAGCAAGTCTAGCCCCTACACTGTATAGACATGCACCATGACAGGCAGCTCCCTGTCAGGGTAGGGCCTTGAAGTGGGCCTAGCATGGAGGCTGGTTCTCTAGGGACTCAAGCCAGGTTGAACTTCCCAGTGGGATTCTGGGAGCAACCAGCTCAGCTTTGCAGGTAGGAACACAGAGCTGTTGCCCAGATCTGCAAGCTGGCTGCTGTATGCTGCACCTTCTTTCTTTGTGTCTACTTGACACCAGGAAATGGAGCCCTACCGCTACCCTCAGTGTTCCATGAGGGAGACAGGAGTGAGCTTCTGCAGAGCATCTCATAACACGAAGGAAGCGGATGTCTGCTTCTGGTTCTTTTCCTGTCTTAGAAACGGCAGGCCCAGGGACCCCTTTGTGGTGCTGTGACTGGAGCCATGTGGTCAAAGTGCAGCCATCCCTTTCACCTTTCTAATGTAGTCTATGGTTCTGTGTTCCTCATAGGTATATCATTCTTGTACCCAATTTCGGGGTTTTCACAAAGGTGATCTTGCCTGCAGGTAGTTGCTAGTCGGACATGGTGGGCAGGAGGTGGTAAAGCCTGGGACCTTCTTTCCGCCTCTTGCTTGCTGACGTTACCCTCTATAAATCTTTAAACTGTTCCTGATACATTGTAAGAGCTGTATGTGTTATCTGATGCTGTTGCTGTTGATAGTGATGAAACTAGAAGCTTTCACCTAGATGAAAAGAGTGTCATCCACACAGAGAAGGACAGATAGGAACACCTCAAAACCAGAACTACCTCAGCAGCCTTTTCAGATCTGATCAATGCTTGACTGCTGGCTTGAAGCTCTGTATTGCGGGACACTGAAATGAAGGCAGATTCTCCACATTCTCCCTGTGGCCATGGGAGACCTTAGTTATGTTCCCATGGAACTTGGAACTTTTTGGCCTCTGGGCTAGACAATGTAAATGAACTGAACTATTTCCCCAGTCACTCAGGAAAATAACTGACAAAGTCATGTGGGGTTTTGGTTGGGGGGGGGTCCTGGGGATTGAACCCAGGGGCATTCTACCTCTGAGATACACCCCAGCCTTTTTTATTTTGAAACAAGGTCTTGCTAAATTGCTGAGGTTGACCTTAAACTGCAATCCTCCTGACTTGGCCTCCCAAGTACTGTGTGTACCACCACACCTGGCTCCTAAAATAATGCTTTTTGATAAAGCATCTGCTCAGAGACATAGCCCACCTGAAAATCTGAGCGGGCTGGTCCCAGAATACTAGAGATAAATTGTACTTCTAGAGTAGTTAACATAAAGACATTTTCCTAACACTATTCTGGATCCAGCAAGACCCAACTCTGTCTAGAACACTATTGACTCTGTGTGTGTGTGTGTGTGTGTGTGTGTGTGTGTGTGTGTGTGTTTCTAGGGATTGAACTGAGATGATTTCTACCTCTGAGCTATACCCTCAGCCGTATTTTATTTTTTATGTTGAAACAGGCTCTCAATAAGTTGCCAAGGCTGAGTTCAAACCTGCGACCCTCCTTGTCTCAGCCTCACACAAGTATTACAGGCATGTGCCACTGAACCTGATTTGCTCTTGACTATTGACATAAAACCTCATTGGTGTAAGAAAGGAAGAAATCCATCTGTTTTTCACACAGGCCTTCATCATATATTGGAGTAATTAAGATGGGGTGAAGAGCCGGCATAGTGGTGCACAGCTCTAATCCCAGTACTTGGGAGACTGAGAAAGGAGGATTGCAGATTCAAGGCCAGTCTCAGCAACTTAGCGAAACTTTCAGCAACTTAGCGAGACTGTGTTTTAAAACAAAAAAATAAAAAGCACTGGTGGTGTAGCTGAGAGGTAGAATTGCCCCTGGGTTCAATTCCTAACACCATAAAAAAAAAAAAAAAGATGGGATGAAGAAAGAACCAGGATACAGTCCTGTTTCACATGGCTCAGAATCATCATCTGCTCTAGCGATAGATATTGCTGCTAGGTTACCTCTCACAATCTAATCTCTAAAGCTCGGTTTACAGTCATTAGCTCTTGTCCATTAAAACTCATAGCCAAGGGAGATGAATAAGAGTTTCAAATAATTCTTGCCAGTCCTTTGTATTAGGTTTATTTTTTATATTTTTGAGATGGAGTCTCACTATGTTACCTGCGCTGGTCTTGAACTCCTGGGCTTAGCAATCCTCACACTCCAGCCTCCCGAGTAGCCGGGATGCAGGCATCAGCTGGGCTTTAGCGCAGGTGGTACCTGATTGGCAATGGAGTAGATTTGTCTGCACACTCCTGTAAAATTGCTTCATTAAGACCCAGAAATGTACAGAATGGTCAGTAAAGTAATAATTTTGTATAGACAAAGAGATAATTATCATTTTGAAAAGAAAACATTTGTTTATCCATATTAGATTATAGCCCAAAGAGTATTCTATGTAAAATGAAAGCTAAAAGGATTGACCGAGGTAAGATCCTATTATTTATACCTACTTAAAGTCTTGACTTTGTGCTTTATTTGATTGTAGTATATTAATTAAATGAACTCTAGGAGGAGATTTTGCAGAGTCAACTGGAAGTGACATCAGAAAGATGTATCAGCTGAGAGAGAGAGTCTGTCTGTCTCAGGGCTGAATGCAGAGGACAAAATGGGAACGGGGTCCTTCAGTAGCCAGTCAGGCAGAATGATTCTCCCACCACATCACCTCTTTTGATCAAATAGCATGAATTAACTTCTGCTTTTTCTTCTTCTAGACCACTACTCTTCCAGACAAGTGAACATGTGGCCAGCAGCCCTGCTCTGGGAGACATTATTCCATTCAGCATCATTATTCAGTTTTTGTTCACAAGAGCACCTACCGAGCTGAAATCCCCCTTCCAGGTAATAAAGCGAAGCCAGAACCCTCTTGTGGATCTTTGGGTTAACTCCGAATGCTGGCCCCTCACTGCATGGGTTCCTGGCTCTCTCCTCTTTATTTAGTCCTAGGTGTCTATCGTTGAGTAAATAGAGCTTAGGAAGGAAAACTCCTACTGCCCAGTATCTACTTCCTCAGCAGTGTAAAAATGTTCCCTGGTGAATCCAGAGTTGGCCCTCTGAAGAATAATATCACAAGGAATTTATGTCTATAAAGCTTTTTTGATGGAGGACCCATTTCCTTCACTGACCCACCATCAGCTGGCAAATCCCGAAGGCTTCTGGGTAGTTAGGAAGGTGACTGCAGGCCTGCGCCGCCTTTGCACACTTCCCTCAGGCAGGCGTTTGAGGCCAGGTCGCCTGGGAGTCCTGAGTGCCTTCTGAACTGGCCTGTGCTGCCATTTACTGAAGAATGCCTGCACTCTCTCCTCTGATTGTGTTTCCTTGCTGCAGAGGGCAGAATGGTCCCATGCACGCTTCTCCCAGTGGCTGGATGATCATCCGTCTGAAAAGGACAGGCTCCTCCTCATCAGGTAAAACCCTGCCTTCAGAGGGACCCCGCTGGGCCGGAAGCCCAGGGGAGGTGGGGCACGCGGTGCGGGTTGAGGGCAGCGCCTGGTTGGGCATGGACACCCGATTGCACCTCCGCAAGGCAGGCCAGCTGGCAGCACAGGCATGCTGGAATACCCACAGCGAACTCTTGGGCACAATTTTGCCTTCCATGTCTAACACTTCCAGACCTCCATAGCCTCTTTTGTGCTATTCCATGCCCAAAGCAGCCCCAAGGACCTTGTACTTCCAGCTATGAAAAACAACTTCCAGCCGAGCGAGATGGCACACACTTTTAATCCCAGTACTTGGGAGGCTGAGACAGGAGGATCACAGGTTTGAGGACAGCCTCAGCAAGTAGTGAGACTCTCATTAACCTAGTAAGAACCTGTTTCAAACTAAACATAAAATCAGGCTGGGGGTGTAGCTTGAACGTAGAATGCCCCTGGGCTCAATCCCCAGTACCACAAGAAAGAAAAAAGAAAACAGCCTCCACCGTGGGACAATTTACCACAGCCTCAGATTTTCTCCATCATTTTCATGTGCTACAGCTAGTGAAACAGTGGGGCACAGATGTGAGTGAACTTTGAAAAATACCCAGATAGGACACAGCTATTAGTAGGAAACAAGGTCCTGCAGCCATTTAGATCCTGCATGGCCTCCAGGAATGCCCCATAAATTCATTTGTGTATACGCATGTGCACATACGTGTGTGCGCACACCATGTACCCGCAACTGTGCCCAGGTGGGATGCTGCAGCTGTTACCCACAGCTTATTAAGCACCCTTCATCTGTCAATACCGCCTCTGAAATTACCCTCCACAAAACCAGCAGAGGCCTCCCAGCCAGCATGCGTCTCCATTCTTCCCTTCACTGCCCTCTCCTTCTCTAAACTTATCAAGTGACTGAACACATTTCTTTCTTTTTTTTTTTTTTTTTTTTTCTGTACCGGGGATTGAACCCGGGGGCGTTCTACCTCCGCGCTACACCCCTGGCCCTATTTTTTTATACTTTTTATTTTGAAACCGGGTCTCACGAAGTTGCGGAGAGCCTCACTAGGTAGAGAGAGAGAGAGAGACAGAGAGAGAGACAGAGAGAGACAGAGAGAGAGACAGAGAAAGAGAGAGAGAGAGAGAGCTGAGGCTGGCCGTGAACCCGGATCCTCCGGTCTCTGCCTCCCAAAGTACTGGGATTACAAGCATGCGCCACCATGCCCGGCGGACTGAATACATTTCTATTGATTGAAGCCAGCATTTTATTGACATGTGAGGTCCTGCACTAGGAACCAAGGATACAGACAGTAAACTGAGACAAGGTCCTCTCCTCTGGGACCTTCCGTGACCTCATGGACCTGTTCATCTGTTTGTTATAACCTTGCTGGCCATTTTCCCTCTAGCTCGTTTGCTGAACTGTCCCCTTCCATCCATTCGTTAAATGATGTCACTTTCCATAGTTTGTTCCTGACTCATCTGTCAATATTTTGGTCCCCAGGTGAGCACATGCAGACCATGCCTCCTGTGGCCTCTCCTCGACTGCAGAGCTCCCATGTCTGTGTCTCACTTGACTTCACAGGGCCTCAGGCCAGTGACCTTGCTGTCATATTTCGTTGCTCAAACACCCCACAGTAATCACCCCAAAATGTTCACAACTGATCTTTCCTCATAAACCTTGTTCTACTTTATTCACTGTCTTAGTTGGGAAGTCCCTATCACCTCACCAGCCCGGCTAGAAAACCTTTAAATCATCACTCACCTCGTCTGTTGCCCTTATTTCCCGAATCTAGTCAGTTGTCCCTCTCAAGTAGCACTTGAAGCCAGGCATGGTGGCACATGCCTATATAATCCCAATACTTGGGAGCCTGAGACAGGAAGATCTCAGGTTTGAGGACAGTCACAGCAACATAGCAAGACCCAGCAACCTAGCAAGATGCTGTTTCAAAATTAAAAGGGCTGGGGGTGAAGCTTGAATGCCCTTGGGTTCAATCTCTAGTAACACACACACACACACACACACACACACACACACACACACAATAACAAAACAACACTTGAAAAAAACAGCACTTGAAGCCATTCTTGGTTCCCCACAGTCCAGGGCCATGGTACCCAGTCAACCTTTGCTTGGGCTTCAGTGTGGGTGATGAGCTGCACCTCAGAGCCAGAGCAGGGTTGGTGTGATAAGGTGGTTCTAGGTCCTATTTACTCACAGGAGCATTTGCAAAGTTTTGAAAAATCCTCCTGCCTGGGCCACAACCTAGACTGCCTCAGCGTCTCTGGGGCTGTGACCTGGCACCAGACTCGCAGAGCTCCCTGACAGGTCCGCTGCACAGCCAGGGTGCCACCCTCTGCCATAGTGGGATATACTGCCATTGTCAGGTGAAAGAGTCCACTGAGGATGCGAGGAGAGATGATTCAGAAACATCAGTCATCGGCTGATATGTGCCACCGAGCCCTTGGGTTTGGTGTCCAGAGCCTCAATACCATGTTGACAGAAAGTATATTAACTCAGGCCCCTGCTCTTCCTCCTTCCTCCTTGCTTACCTATGCTGAGCTGTGAGCATTCGACCCAGAAATGGGAAAGGTTTTCAGACAAGCCTTCCTTGATGGTTAAAACTGGCCTCCGAAAGGCTCTGGGTGTGGAGAGGGAGTGAGGCCTGACCTAACTCAGGGATCTGCAACGTCTCTGAAAAATTTTTCCCTGAGTCCAAAATTTCACTCAGCTACAACAGACTTGGTAATAGAAAAGGATTCAGTTAATTGGGCAGGGCTCATTTTTGTCTTCTTAACAGTTGTCCTGCTGTGGGTGCATCACAAATCTGTTTTCTTTCGCTTCTCTTTAAAAATGTCTCCTGAGTGATTTCATCAGCAGCGCTGTTGCTAAGCCTATATTTAGCAACGGAAAATCATACTCAGAAATACTTACATTCTTTTTAAATAAGGCCTAACCATTCTTCTACACATGGCTGATACCAGAACCTTCATGCCTTGAACAGAAAATTGAACTCTCCTTGGGGGATTTGGAAAAACTGCAGTCCTGCTGCAGCCCATGCTCTTGGCAAGGAACGGACCTTTGCTTCAGAGAATATGCTTTACATGTATTGCAAAACTCATTTTGTTCCTGCATACGAAGCATCCCTGGGTGAATTTCTTTCCCCTCTAGATAAACCCAGGGTGAGTGCTGCTCTTTAAATGTCAGTGCCTTCCTTCTGGCTTCCGGGGCAAGCCTTGTGTGCTCATTGCTCCTCCCAGCGTCATCTGTTAGATTGTCACAAAGTAGGGCAAAGGGAAGACTGTAAGTACTGCGGCCGAGTAAACTGCAGTGAACTATCTCCTGCCCTTCTGTTTCCTTGTGACATGAGATGTTTGCCTGGAGCTTGAATGAATAATAGTCAAGTTAATTTTGAAGTCAGAGTAATCATTGACTCATGAGGCTGGGTGGGGCAAGTAGGGGAAACTGAACCTACTCAGCCCCCCCCAGCAGGTGCTGTGGGCACGAGCGTCCCCTGCCCCAGGCGGTCGCCTGGCTTGTGCCTGCGGGTCTGCCAGTGCTGGGTCTCTAGTCAAGATAAGTATGAGCTTTTTTTTTTTTTTTTTTTTTTTTTTGCGGTACCGGGGATTGAACGCAGGGGCGTTCTACCTCTGCTACGCCCCCGGCCCTATTTTTTTATACTTTATTTTGAAACCGGGTCTCACGAAGTTGCGGAGGGCCTCACTAAGGAGAGAGAGAGAGAGAGAGAGAGAGCGAGAGAGAGAGCGCTGAGGCTGGCCGCGAACCGGATCCTCCGGTCTCCGCCTCCCAAAGTACTGGGATTACAAGTGTGCGCCACCACGCCCGGCTAAGTATGAGCTTTTGATGCAACTATTTCTCGAGCTTACAGTTATCAGAAAGTGCAGGGTGCCATATGCATCCTTGGACCCATCGCCCTCTTGCCATTGTGTAGGACTTACAGGCTGGGAGCCACTCCTTCAGCTCCTGTTTTTCTGCAAAACTCAGGATCCCTGTTGATGGAGGGTAGTATTTGGTCTCCAGGCCTGATATCACTGTGTCACTATACACAGGTTCTGGGAACTGAGTGCCTGAGATGAGACCTAGAGGAAGGAGAGAGCCAGGAAAACTCGGGGTTAAACTGCCTTTTGAGGCATGTGGTATATGTTTAAGTCATTTTTGCACTTCAGTACTGTCATACTGAACGTTTAATGCCTGACAAAAAGCTTTGTGTCCCATAAAAACCTCCACTCATGGCATCACACTGAGCCGTACTGCCATGTTACCACAAGCCTTCCTCTAGTAATAATTTGTTTTCTTTTTTTCCCAGTAAGGATAACTTCAGTAATCTTATTGTGGTTACAAACCAGAGTTGAAACTAATCCTTACATAATGCTTGGCCTGACTTCCAAGAAAGCTAATGTTCTGCTGAAGCAAATGAAGTAATTTAATAAGTGCTTGAAAATCTTGCTCTGATTTTATGTGGGAGGGAAGCTTCATCTGTTTTTCTCCCCATAACTCTGCTGGTGTTTTAGATGAATAAAAAAAAAAAACCTAACCAAATTCATTTCTGAGCTTTCTTCTACATATTATATAATTTATATAATGCTTTGTCCTTTTGAATGCAAATGAAACCACCAAGTTGACTTTTGTCCATTTATTAATTAGAATGGATATAATCTATTCATTCTAGAACAATTAGCTTCTATGGATTTCAACACACTTTTTGGGGGGGGTACTGGGGATTGAACCCAGGGGCATTCTAGCTCCAAGCTATACCCCTAGCCCTATTTTTTTTTTATTCTTTATTTTGAAACAGGGTCTCACTAAGTTGCGGAGGGCCTAAGTAGCTGAGGCTGGTAGCTGAGGCTGGCAGTGAACCCGGATCCTCCAGTCTCAGCCTCCCAAGTACTGGGATTACAAGTGTGCGCCATCATGCCTGGCTCTCAACACACTTATTTCTTAATATATCAGTCTACATAAAAATTATATAGGCCATTGTCTCAAAGGTAGTTGAGCCCTTATGGGTTCTTCTACTGTGGCATGGGGGCAGTTGCCTAGAATGGCATAGCAACTAGGAAAGTATTAAAAGCAGCAAGTTTTCTCATTGAGAAATAGCTCCATTAAGGGTCAGCTCTGACACAAACTGAAGCACTTCACAAAACATTGTTCTCAGCCGGGCGTGGTGGCGAATGCTTATAATCCCAATACTTGGGAGGCTAAGACCGGAGGATCTGGGTTCGCGGCCAGCCTCAGCTACTTAGTGAGGCCCTCCGCAACTGTTTAAAATAAAGAACAAAAAATAGGGATGGGGGTGTAGCTCAGAGGTAAAATGCCCCTGGGTTCAATCCCCAGTTCCGAAAAAAAAAATTGTTCTGTAAGAGCATTCCATTCCATTTACATGCTAGTTAAGAATTAGTATTAATGGGACTTGGGATTGTGCTTGTGAGCTGAGTAATGGTATTAACTTACATCTTACCCAAGCAACTGGCTTCTTAGAGGCCTGCCCATTCCCTCACATGGCTGATTGAAAGGACTCATCCCCCGAACAGAGGATGGAGCCAGCCTTCAGGGATTCCAAAATGCTGGGTCCTGTGAAGTCAAAGCTGTTGATAGAGAAGCCAGACCTTTCCACAAATTCTTGTGACTCCAAGGTGGTTTCCATTCTTTTCTGCTTCCCAGAGTTAGGAAAGGCTTACTGAAGAGGAGGCATTTGAAACGGAGTCCTAAGAGATGAAAGAACTTTGCAAGGAAGGGCATTTCAAGGATAAGGAAGATAACATGCAGATGCCCAAAAGAATGTTATCTCACTAACCCGAAGATCAGCCCCTACCTATCAGGGAGAGACTCCTTTACAGTAATATGAACAGAGACCCTGAATTTCTCCCTGAGTGAGCAGTGGGGTTGTGTTATCACAGTGGAGCAAAGCTGCTCTGCACATTACTTGGCAACAGTAAGTGATTTGAGTGTCCTCATAGGCCACATCGCACTGTCTAAAAGCCAGCAGCTGCAGAGTGGGCTGGGTGGAGGTTGATGACACAGCTGGTATTCAGCTGGGCTGTGAGTTTGGACACTGTCCTGTAGACAGTCAGGCATGGCAGTGGTAACAGCTCAGGAAGACAGCTCTTGCCATTAAGTATGGGAGACTGACCAGGAGAGCGCAAAGCGAGTACCAGGATGACCACCTCTGAGGCGGCAGCCTTCTTCAGGGCACAAGACAGCCAGAGTTCAAACAAGTAAAGGGGAGGGCAGGGACTGGGTGTGAGAATATGTGCAGCAAATTTGCAGGACTTGGTAAATGATCAGGTGTAGGAGTGAAAGAGAACGTCAGATGGTGCCCTGGGCTGAAATACAAGAAGGCAGCACTGACCTAAGTTTTTGACAGTTGAGTTTGAGGGACACCTGGAAGCAAATGTGATTAAAAAAAAAAGTCCAGCCGGGCGTGGTGGCGCACGCTTGTAATCCCATTACTTTGGGAGGTGGAGACCGGAGGATCTGGGTTCGTGGCCAGCCTCAGCGCGCATCTCTCTTCTCTCTCTCTCTCTCTACCCTAGTGAGGCCCTCTGCAACTTCGTGAGACCCGGTTTCAAAAATAAAGCCCAAAAAAATAGGGCCGGGGGTGTAGCGCGGAGGTAGAACGCCCCTGCGTTCAATCCCCGGTACCGCAAAAAAAAAAAAAAAAGTCCAGAAGACAGGTAGACACAGAAATCAGGAGAGATGTCAGGGTCTGAAACTTGGAAACTATTTCCATAGGAAGATGGTTGATGGTGGGGGCACTGCAAAGTGAGCAGGAGATGGGCAGACTCACCCCCCACAGGTAAAGGAAACAAATGAACACACCTGACCAAGGGTGAGTATTTTTAGTGTTTGGGATAAAAAAAGAATTATGTATTAAATAGGACTTGACTATGTGAGCTGAGTAATGCTATTATCTTCCTTATAAAAATGCTCTGATCTCAAAGTGTGAAATTTTGAGTATGAGTACTACAAAAAACTTATTTGTATACCTAGCACTTAAGTAAACCAATAATGAAAAATTGACAATTTCAGAACCATTCTTTTAGCTCCACTTAAACAGATGATCAGGTTCAAGGACTGGCACCTTCTATATTTTAGATTTCGGAGGCCATGTGAGCTCTGCCATTGTGGTGGGAAAGCAGCCCTGGACAATACACAACATTCAAGCACTGGGCTGCAGGCATTTGCTGACCCCTAATGTCGCCCATGAGAACATCATCACGATAGCACCACACACCCTTGACTAAATTCACAGTATTTCTCATTACATAATTTGTCAAATATTAGAGTCAAACATTCTAGTTGTGGGCTGTTCGTAGTCCATCATATATGAGGATTATGTACCTACTAGAATTACTGTGTGTGCACCAAAGGACCCACCCCAGCCCTCCTGAGCATGCATGCCCTTCCAAGGCGCCATCTGCCCTTACGTGCAGCTTTTCAGAGGTGCGTTCAGGAGGGTGGTACAGGAAGGGAAAATAGAGCACATACGTAAGGGCCAGGGAGCCTCTGAACACAGCTAGATCGTAAGTATAACACAAACTGAAAATGCCTGTCTTGCACCCTAACCGTAGTAGATGACCAAAAATGTTTAAAGTCTGCTGGTTACTTGCCCTGTGGGACTGGGCATAGCAGTTCCAGAAATGGGCTTATTTCTGTTTTTTTTATATTGCTACCCATAAGCGATTTATTAACATTTTGACACTGTTTTTGTTTTGGTTTTCAGGGGAGCCCTGGAAGCTTATGTTCAATCAGTAAGAAGCAGAGAAGGCAAAGAATTTGCACCAGTGTATCCTGTAATGGTTCAGCTGCTTCAAAAAGCTATGTCAGCTCTTCAGTAATAATGTGGAATCTTGTTAATATACATATTGTGCTAACCCATTCAAAGTGGGCAGTTCAGTGACACTCTATAAAGACAGCAACTATCCACCATTTAAGATTGTAATTGATCTTGCTCCACTTATCTCTTTAGTATAAAATGTCAAAATAGTTTCATCATCACAACCTTAAAACTCCATGGACCTGATTTTTCCACAACTTTTTTCTCCTGATTTCACATTCTTGTACAATGCTAGAATTTCTTTCCCATCACATAATTGAATTCCCTTATGGTTACACACAAAGTTCCCCCTGCTTTTAAAGGGGTGCAATCAAGTTACATACGAGGTATCCTCCTTCCCCCAACCTGCCTCATCCTTCACTAAGTAGTGTGTAGCCCAGCAGTTCCCAAACATGGCTGCACATTCACATCACCAGGGAAGTTTTTAAAAATCCTGATGTCCAATTTCTTTCCTTACTAATGAATATGTTGGCAAGTGGGAACCAGGTATCAATATTTAAAAAAATTTATCTCAAGCCGGGTGGTGGCGCACGCTTGTAATCCCAGTACTTTGGGAGGCGGAGACCGGAGGATTGCGGCCAGCCTCAGTGCGCATGCGCACGCACGATCCATCGATCTCTCTCTCTCTCTCTCTCTACACCTAGTGAGGCCCTCCGCAACTTCGTGAGACCCGGTTTCAAAAATAAAGCATTAAAAAAATAGGGCCGGGGGTGTAGCGCAGAGGTAGAACGCCCCTGCGTTCAATCCCCGGTACCGAAAAAAAAAATTTTATCTCTGGAGCGATTCCAATATGCAGCAAAGTTTGGTAACCACTGGTGTATCCCAAAG
Source organism: Glis glis (assembly GCA_004027185.1). NCBI lineage: Eukaryota > Metazoa > Chordata > Mammalia > Rodentia > Gliridae > Glis > Glis glis. The sequence goes on from PVJS01004647.1 coordinate 62,683, forward strand.
CTAAGACACATTGCTAAATGTTCTTTAAATATCATACTATATCTTTAAATGAAACAAGGTTTTCTTTATACTTTGTCATTTTATTAAAAGCAGGAATTGGGGGCTGTTCAACCTTGTAACAAAGATAACTTAAAAATAAAAAAGTTTTTCTTCTACAGAGATTCTCTATGAATAGTAATCTGAGTCTATTTTTCTATTGCCCTTGCCCATTAACATTCTTTAATTTAAAAATCCCATCAGCAATCTAATTGTAATGTCAGAAGTCTTCTGGGTTAGGAACTTTGTTTTCTATCTCCTGCTCCTGTCATTCTGACAACTCATCCATAAAATTCAATCAAGATAATCAGAAGTCGGAGGTAAACTTTTTTTTTCATTTTATTTGAAATAATATACAAGAATATAGTGTGCAAAATTGAGGGGCAACATCATGAAGACGTGTAATGAACTGAAATCAATTTTACAGTTGTGATTCCTAACCAGAAACACCACTTGGTAAGTAACATGAAAAGCCATGATTGTAGCTCAGAGCAAAAGCAGCTGTATTGCCAATGTATTTGCTCTAATTTCAGATAGTTGGAGGAAAGTAAAGTGCAAGTGTTGCACTGCAGTAAGTGCAAAGTCTGCCCCCACCATAAAGGTATGATGACAAAATATGCTTAAGATACGTGGCTGAGGAGATAGCGAACACAAAGTTAAAAATACAATGGTGTCAACTGTTAATAGCACCATTACAGTGACTCTATCCCAATGCTATTAACTAACTTCACCTTGGCCCGGGCTAGGTCTCCACTGGAAATAATGGACAAATGCTGCCACCTGGTGCATAAACTCGGCATGCCCCGTAACTGCAGCAGGTGGCTCTTCGCTGGGACAGCACCACCATCCACCTGCCACATGTTATGTGGTCTCTTGGCACTGGCCAGACTAAGAGCGCCTGTGTTTGGCACAGATGCTGGGCCATGTGGTGGGTGCTCATGGAAAGGCCGACTCCCAGCTGTTGCTTCATTCCATCGTGTGTACAATACAGATTAATAAGCAGTAAGGAGCCATTGTATAAACAGCAGTTACATATTTTTAAATTCCCCTTTCATACAATTTAAAATAAAACATGTATACATTTCTCTTTTTCTACTGTACTTTTTAGCACCACAGGATATCAATTTTCAAGCCTATATTACCTGATAGATGTATATGAAGTTTGGAAGGAAGATAAGGCAATTTGGTTTACAATGTTGATAGTTTTAGCATACTTAATGCTCTAACAGAGAAAGCAAATCCTCACTCGTATTATTAAATCATTTCAAGACTCAATGCTATCAGTACTTTATGGTCACACGAATTCAGGACAGATGGTGACACCTGGGTCTTCTTAAGTCTTTCCATCCAGAGTCAATGTGTATGCAACTATAGACTTAAGAACATGAGCATCCTGGTTTAATGTTGTTGTGAGCCCTGTGGAAATAAAATTAAACTCAGTGAACATTTACAAATCAATACATAGTTAATTCTATATGTGAAAGCTCAGATGGTATAAAGTAATATTTATAAGTTTACTATTTTAAAAAGATTGCTTTCTCAAAGATGATTTTAAAGTCTGTTATTATCTGATAACTCAAGCAACCACAAAATTTATGAAAATGATGAGAGATAGACTAGGATGAACAGAAAAGGGATACAGGTAAAGTCAGACCACATGAGATTCTAAACTAATGAAAGTTAAAACTTCCAAAATCTAGTTCAGCCACCTTCGCATCTGACAGCTGACTACTACTTAAAAAGAAATTCTTGAAAAATTTAAACAGAGCCAGGCGTGGTGGCACATGCTTGTAATCCCAGTACTTGGGAGGCGGAGACCGGAAGATCCGGGTTTGCGGCCAGTCTCAGCTACTTAGTGAGGCGAGGCCCTCCGCAACTTCGTGAGACCCGGTTTCAAAATAAAGGATAAAAAATAGGGCCGGGGTTGTAGCTCGGAGGTAGAATGCCCCTGGGTTCAATCCCTGGTACCGCAAAAAAAAAAAAAAAAATTTTTTTTTAAATAGGTGTGACCTGCATGTTACCATAAGAATGGGCATTTAAAAAATATGAATTTAGCCGGGCGTGGTGGCGCACGCTTGTAATCTTTGGGAGGCGGAGACCGGAGGATCCGGGTTCGCAGCCAGCCTCAGCTCTCTCTCCCCCCCCCCCTCCTTAGTGAGGCCCTCCGCAACTTCGTGAGACCCGGTTTCAAAATAAAGTATAAAAAATAGGGCCGGGGGCGTAGCTCAGAGGTAGAACACCCCTGCGTTCAATCCCCGGTACCGCAAAAAAAAAAAAAAAAAGAATTTAAAACATCCTTAACCAGCTCTCCTGTTAATTACTGACATCTTTATTTTTCAGCATTTCAAATCGAGCCCATTTTGTTCTATCGTGAATTCTCTTGCAGGTAATCTAAAAAGACTAACATAAAAGATGCTAGTCTAGTAATGGAAAACTTCTAAAAACTGAATCTATCCAAGACAGTGTTATTATGGTACAAACTTGATCGCCACCCTTCTTGGGCCTATTTCTTCTTGAGGTTTTTAATCTAGAAATTCTGTGCTAATGGCAGAAGTCCCTTTCCCCCATGAACGTCAGTTAGTGTACCCCCACACTGCCATCATTAGCCTCTCACCCATTAAGGAAAGAAAGGCTGGTGAGACATGCCACCAAAATTAGAGAACTCTTCTACTTTCAAAGTCTGTTCATTTCAAAGTCTGTTAATATCATCTGATTTCAAAGTCTTCCCATCTTTTTTTTTTCAATTTATTTATTTTTTTGTGCTTTTATTGGTGCATTGGAGTCTTACATCGCAATGATGTTAACATACGTGCACACAACTCTTAGTGTCCCCCCCCGCCTCCCTCCCCCGTATGAAGTACCAAGAATGATGTTGGTATATTTTCACATGTACATATTGTTTATGATACTAATTCCATTAATTCATGTCTTTCTTGCCCTCCCCTTTCCCTTGTACCACTTCCCTTGTTCCGCTGAGGGTTCTCCATTACAACCGGAGTCCCTTGTGTGAAAGTCTTCCCATCTTTCAATCTAACTAGAAATACATGGTAAGCCGGGTGTGGTAGCGCAAGCTTGTAATCCCAGTACTTGGGAGGCTGAGATAGGAGGATCACAGGTTCAAAGCCAGCCTCAGCTACTTAGTGAGGCCCTCCACAACCTAGTGAGACCCTGTTTCCAAATAAGACATAAAATCAGGCTGGGGGTGTAGCTTGGAGGTAGAATGCCTTTGGGTTCAATCCCCAGTACCAAAAAAAATAAATAAATAAAATTATCTTTCAACCTCAACATTTAGGACAAACATTCTTTTTAAGTTGGCTTGAGATTTCTACTTCCCATATTAAGGGAATAAATGTCAGTGAAGAAAAGAAAGGCAGTCTTTCCCTTACTATTTTTTTTTTTTTGTACTGGGGATTGAACCCAGGGGCATTCTACCTCCGGGCTACACCCCCAGCCCTATTTTTTTATTCTTTATTTGGAAACAGGGTCTCACTAAGTTGCAGAGGACCTAAGTAGCTGAGGCTGGCTGCAAACTCGGATCCTCTGGTCTCAGCCTCCCAAGAACTGAGATTACAAGTGTGTACCATCTCGCCCAACCCTTATTGGGTTTTGAAGTATAAAAATGCTAAAGAAAAAAAAAAGCCAGGCGTGTTGGCACACACCTATCATCCTAGTACTTGGGAGGCTGAGACAGGAGGATCGCATGTTCACGACCAGCCTCAGCAACTTAGCATGGTCCTCCACAACTTAGACACCATTTCAAAAAATAAAACAGGGCTGGGGTAGCATGCCTCTGGGTTCAATCCCCAGTACCACAAAAAAAACCAAAAAGTAGCATCAATACAGTGTGTGTGGTGTGTATGCGTGTGTGTGTGTGTGTGTTTGTGTGTGTGTACTGAACCCAGAGGCATTCTGCCTTCGAGCTACACCCCCAGCCCAATTTTATTTATTTGGAAACAGGGTCTCGCTAGGTTGTGAGAGTCTCACTTCTTGCTGAGGCTGTCCTTGAACCTGCAATCCTCCAGTCTCAGCCTCCCAAGTACTAAGATTACAAGCATGCGCCACCATGCCTGGCTCAATATAGCCTTTTAAAGATAACAGTTCATCCGACATTTCAGTACACCTGTGGGGATAAGTCAAGATCATTTTAAACAGCTACTTGCTGAAACCTACTGAATTGGTTCTTTTCCTTTTCCAACAGTCAGGGTTTAAGCGTTTTTGTTCTTCAGCCAAAGCCTTTGCTTCTAATGTATACATCCTCCTCTCTTCATTCTTCATTTTCTTCCACCTGTCACCAAGGATCACACTTATGGCTCTGTAAAATAAATATTCACACAATGGTGAAGAATTTTTCATAAAATTTATGTCAGGTGCTGCTAATTCAGACAGAAATGTAAAGTTGAAAAAGGAAGACAATAATCTTGTCCAATACACAGAAGGGAAAGGTCACGGCTGTCACAGTCATTTCCAGCTAAATCCCAAGTCACATGGTCCATTTATCATAATCTTAACAGTTTAAGCCTCTTAGAATAGTGCCAATATTTCCAATTGCCAAAGGACATCTAAAATTAAAAGCTATTCTTTCTATTTGTGTTATGATGGTCTTTTTTTCACTTATGCAACCAGAGTGAAATTGATGATGCTTGCCTTAGTGTTTGTACATTTATTTCTTATGATGAAGCCAAGTAAACCTTAAGTCATAGTTATTACTTGAGAAACTGGATTAAACTCAAAGGGTAATAAGGGGAAGTCAAATTGACAGGATACAGTCTAACAAACATTTGGAACTGCTTTTCTATATGTATTTGTCACTCTGGTACCAAGCCATTAAAGTGTCACCCAAGACACACAGACATAATCACTTCCTTTCTACAGAGCTTTTTTCTTTTCTTCTTTTTGTGGCACTGGGATCATTGAACCCAGGGGTGTTACATTTCTGAACTGTACCCCAGCCCTTTTTTATTTTGTCTTACCCTCCCAAGTACTGGGATTATAGGCAAAGAGCTTTTAACTATTTCATGACATTCATACAACATAGAAAACCCTATGACTGTAAAAAGTAAAAACAAGTGATTTTACAATGACTGAAAGGAGAAAGATAGGCATCTGTGCTTTAGAAGAACAGTAACCAGGCCGGGCGTGGTGGTGCATGCTTGTAATCCCAGTACTTTGGGAGGCGGAGACCAGAGGATCCGGGTTCGCGGCCAGCCTCAGTGCTCGCTCGCGCGCTCTCTCTCTCTCTCTCTCTCTCTCTCTCTCTCTCTGTCTCTACCTAGTGAGGCCCTCCGCAACTTCGTGAGACCCGGTTTCAAAATAAAGTATAAAAAA